>JASPKZ010003786.1:0-54631 GCA_030220185.1 Diploptera punctata
TAGTTATTAATATACCTCGCCTGTATCATACCATATGTTTAAGCCCATACAAGTAGTCTTTGTGTTAATCATGTGTTTTTTAACAAATGATTACTGTCTTTAACGTTTACGCGTGAAATAGTGAATATGATGAAAAGGATGTTTGTAATGAAATTTCAACACCAATATTTTCTCTAAGGTTTACGAAACCAACAAGAATATTGTCAGTTTTGTTCGAACCAGGTTTTAAACGAGGCACATACCGGATACAAGTATCGCCTGAGCTAAGTCACTCGGTTCTTCACTATGGTCTTCCTTACAGGCGCAATGTGCAAAAAAAAATTAGTTAATCCATTTAAAGTTCAGGTCTATAAATTTCAATACGACAGAAAGTACATTACTTCATTAAAGAAAGTATTTATGCAAATTAAAAAAGTTGTCAAGTTATGTTTCATCTTCATATCCTGACAGTCCGTGGGATGAATCCTACGTGTGTAGCGATTGTATTTCACTATCATCTTCATTGACCAGTTGACATCATCCGTTCACTTGGGCTAATGAATCTTGATTTCCAATTCCTTACAACGTACTTTTCATAAATATGTCGCTACATCATCCATCAATTTTAAAATTTCTCTTGCCATCTAGTTTGGTAATTAGCAGCATTCTGGGCAAAGAGTGTATTAATTTATTCTGTATATGATGTTCGCGTAAAAATTTCATAATAACTTCATTTGATTCACTTAAACGTCCAAAGGGTATTTAAAAAAAAACTTTAAAATATAAAATTAGTACTATTTAGCCAGTATAATCTTTATAAGAAGGCCTTTCGAAAACATGTTTCATCTTATGCTTGTAGTTTGGCAAAAACTCAGAATAATGTACTAATTTTATATTTATAAATTTTTATATAGTGAGCTCAATCGGGATTGATTCATATTGTATTTTAATAAATCTTGGTTCTTATGACTTGTACATACAACTTGCTTTGCAAATAATTAATCATGTTTTACAGTTTACTTGTCCCCACAATTGTTTCTACTTTCTAATGGTTTCACTTGCCACAATTTCTTCCGATCACAGTTCACTGTATCGCTGTTAACAACACAACCTAACTTCCTTCCGACACTGGAATCGCATATATAAGCGAGAAAAGGAAATTTTCTCGACTTGTCAATCGAGACTTTTCCAGTATAGAAGCTTCGGGAGTCGAAGCCTCTGTAAAAGAGGAGTAGATGCGTACAGCAACCTTCCGGACATGGAGGTCTAGATGCATCGTTCATTTCTGCGCGGGCTTTTCAACTCGCGAGTCAGAGACTCACGCAAACTATTTCCGCCAATGCGAGCCGTTATCCGCGAATTTCAAACCGCTGTTATTACTCATAATATGTAATATATACTCCTATATTATATATATATAATATATATATATTATTAAAGGTCATTCCATATGAAAACGGGATGAAAATTAAAAAACAAAAAGTGATCTCGCATCTTCAAAAGTTCACTTATTTTTTTATAGAGAAACAAGGTGCACTGCAACACCTTGAAACTTGAAAAGATAGTCAAATTCACAGTAGGCCTATATATATACTGTATGCTATCGCTTAAAACTCAGTATTTTTTTTTTTTTGGGGGATATTACATTTGTTCTAAACGCACTAATTAATCAAAGTATTATTATTGACAAATTTTGTAATTCTCAATTATAATATCTAAACAATAAGTTATTCCGTACTGACCAAGCATTGTCTGATATTTTCCATTTACTGATACCTGAAGGAAACGAAACCTCATAATATATAATTCGCTTAAACAATTTCGCATGAAAACAAAAATGCAAATTCTAAACATTCAATTAATTTTTTCACATGTAATCACGTGTAATATACAAGCTTACATTCAAGGCGAAAGGCTTGAAGAATGTAGACTCGCATCAGATTATTTATCTATTACATTCTGTTTAGCTTTCCCGGCGGGTCATTGTATACATTATTTTACTGTTCAATGCTCACTGGAGCCAATGGGACTGTCGGTCGTTCTGATTATTTTGTACTTCCGCGCATGCCTAGTGCCTCCGTGGAAACAACGAGACTGGGATGAGGTATGAATGATCAAATTGCTGTTGGTTAGTTTATGCATATTGTTTCAATTAGTGGGGTTTTGGTATATAGATTTTTTATGTCGAAAGACACAATTTTTATGTTATTTATTTAGGCCTATATATTTTAAAGTTTATCCGCTGATTCATATGATTTTTGTGTCTGCTTGTATCATTTCCCAATTTGATGCCTTCTTTAATTTGTTTCATAAATTCCTTTAGATAGTTTATAGTTCGGAGCATTTATGCAGTTTACTATTGGTCTCACTGGAAATATCGGTTCAGTGTGTTTTAGATAACCGTTTTCATTATCGGAGATGTTTTAGGGTGTTGGTGATTATCAACTGTTTGTTTATTTATTAAGTTCGTTACTAGATATGACTGTGGTACCACGATTTTGTTTATTTTATAATGTCGTACTTTATTTTAACTGTCAGGGTCTTTTAAAATGTTTGAGAATTCTTATTTTCTTCAATAATTTACCTTTGTTTTTGCGATAATTTGTCCATCTACACTGTGGACATCGGCTTTTGTGTGCATTATGTAGTTGCTATTAAAGTTTGGATTTTATATTGTTTTATGTTATTTTCAGTTCTTTTTCTTTATTCATATTTTTCTTACTGGTAAAATTTCATTGTAATCAATGCCGGCCACCATATGGAAACAACAGAAAAACACACTTTACAAAGAAATAAATGATAAATGTCCTAGAAGAACTTTGAAATGTTAAAGGTAATAAACAACAGACTGATTTAAAATGAATACAATCCATCTAATACAATCCTCTATAGTAAATCAGGCAAAGGAGAACTGGATTAACAGAATGCCGAAAGAAACTAGACCAGCTTTAACTCATTAAGCGGGCCCGCGGGCCGCATGCGGCACTTGAAGATATTGATTACGGCTCTTGGAATAATTTTATCCTTCATTACATTACATTTAAATTTTAAATTCAAAGTATAAATTAATATTATCTTTATTGAAATTCTACAAAACTTTGGATATCCCTGTGTTCATTCTGAGCAGTACAGTACCCGCATGATTGTTCAACAATGTAATGCAATGTCCTGGCTAGTGTTATTGGTTTTGAATATGTGTACGTTTTTGTTTTTAAAACCGTTTATTAAACTTCTACATTGTCGTCCGAATCTTTCACAATGAAATATTATACCAATTTAGTTTCTATGAACAAGCGACTGAGATACTGTGTGTTACCTAATCAGTTGGAAGTGAAGTGAAGTGAATTTCAGTGTTAATAATGGCTGGTGTGTTTTTCGAAAGGGAAAAAGAGAAAAAAAGAGAGATAAAGGAAGAGTTTTTCAAGATTACTTTGGAAGCAGTGTATTTTTCTTCATTAACTGCTAAAAAGGAAGGCAATGCGATTGTGTTTATGTCGAGACGTAGTTCAAGGTTATAAACGATTTAATCTTAATAGGCATTATAAAACGGTGCATTCAAATTTCAGTGCAAATATCCGAAAGATTCTAAATTGAGAGCAGAAAAACAAAATAAAAACATTAAAAATGTTCAATAGTGTCTCAACGGAAAATGATGTTGGATACCGTAAGTGAAAATAAGTTGATAACAAAAAGCATCATATGAAGTAGTCAGAAATTTTAGCACGCAAAATGAAACCCATTTGCCGATGCAGAGATTTTTTAAGGAGTTGTTTTCCAGTCGTTTTGTGACCGCATTATTTACTAATTTCCCAAATGCAAAAAGAGAATAAAAGTGACATACAAAAGTTACAGTTTTCGATTCTACTTGTGTTAGGAGAGTTAACGAAATGTCTGTAGACATGCTCCTTTTGTACTCTCGATGAAATTCGTGAATGTGACTATTTTCAGCCTTGCTCTGGATTTCGTCCACAGATATTAGTTTCCACCTCTCAGTTGCTTTTATTTGTTAAATATCGTAATAAGATAGGGATTATAAAGGAAGAATTTTAAACTGTGATACCTATGACAGGTCAGACACGGGGAATAGATTTTTGAAAGCGTTTAAATTTTTTTTTGTTTGTTTGGACAAATACAAAATGACCTAAACAAACTTTATCATGTGCACTGAGATTGTCCCTCAATGGTAGGTGTCATTAGAGGTCTTTCTTTCTCGTTAAAAACACATTAAAATAGAGACCACTTATTACATACCAGTGCATTTTACATCCAGAAAATCTTGTGCTAAATTTGACGAACTTTCAGATCTGTGAGAAGAATTAATAACATTGTTAATTCATTAGATCACGTGAATTAAATCATAGGCAATTCATAGAATTCTCAAGAGCTTATTTGACAGTATGATGGTGTTATTTATCACAGTGAGGTCAGGTGGCTGAGTAAAGGAGAGTTTTGGAACACTTTTTTAATCTTCGCCATGAAATAAAACTCTTTTTAAGTGAACGAGATAAAGAATACTCTGAACTAGCTCTTTTCTTCTTGTGGGTTAAAAGTTGGCTTCCTGCTGACTTAACAGGAATACTGAATGAGTCCAAATTAAATGCAAGGTACAAATACACTTATTACTCAGCTCACAGTGCAATTTTTTCTTTAGAATAAAAATTAAAAATGTATACAGAAGAACTTATAATGATTTCACTAGTTTTCCCATGTTTCCAACATCTTTATTGAAGAATATTCAGAGGAAGAAATAAACTTGCAAACCCTTCATAGAATTGCTCACTGTCCTACACTACACCATGATTCAGCCCGATATTTAATGGTTTAGTAAATCTCGAAACCATTTCGATTAGTTGAAAATCCGCTGTCCATAACGACACTTGATTTAACTGGTTGTCATTTTTGGGTGCTGCTAGAGTAGAAATCTAAATAATGAACTCCAGCAGGGATTCAGAACTGGAAGGTTATTTTTCAAGAGAAACGACAAACCGAATTCAATTTTAGAGTTTTTGGGAGACAGTTCCAGAAAAAAAAAAATTCGAAAACTTGGTGTCGTGTGGCATATAAATTCTGTGTCTTTTTGGATCAACGTATGTTTGTGAAATGACTTTCACTAAGATAAGTTCATCAAGGGTAAACATAGATCTTGTTCTCACCAATGTGAACTTGAGAAACCTGCTGCGGATATGTGTGGCAAATCAAACCCAGCTCATATTGACAAATTTGTGCAGGAGAGTGGATAGAGTTCGGACCATCAACGACTTCACAGCAGTAATCTACACAACTGGTAAGTTGCCTTAAAATATGTACAGGCCTTAATAGTGATGTACATACCGTATAATAATAATAATAATAATAATAATAATAATAATAAAATAATAATAAACAGTTAATTATTAACAAAAATTAAATGACAGTATCAGTAATTCTGTTTTGTCCATAAATGTAAAAAAAAACTGGCGTGTTACCTACAGACTGAGAACTGTGAAATTTGGTGCGGCTCTCGAACCGATATGGTTTCTTATATTTGGCTCTCTTGTAATTTCTAGCGAGTACCACTGCTGTAGAACATCACACCATATCTTAGACTTATAATAGCGGAATTTAAAGAAAACTACAAATTTCTGGTTATATGCAATGATTTTATTAGTTTTCAATACACACCTTAAGTAAAAATTAATTCAGATTTCAGTTTAGGAATAACAAAGTTATAACACTAATTGTACCCGATGCAAGGCTGGTGGTTTGGCTAAACACAATAACTTCAGTGTATAGCAGCGTAGGTTAAATTAATTTCATGAATATTGCCTACAGAATTCGAGACAAACTTCTGGAATTACTTAATTAGAAAGTTGAGAATAGAGTGATGCGATGCATGTAACACTTCATTTTAATTAGAGCAGAGGAGTGTTAACACTAATCTGATGACATTTCAGCCCTTTCAAAAAGTATTACCGGTACAAATAAATTAAAAATGGAAATTTTTTTTGAGTTAAATTCTCTATCTAACAATAAAATGTCTGTAAGGTGTCCACCTTACAAGGTGGAATTGACGTAAACAATTCAACAAAATAAAATTACTTCAGATAGTACTACACTATCGTATGACACTATCTAAACATTTATTTGTAGGTTTCAAACTCTTTAACAGAAAATATGGAGCTTATATTTTAATAATTGTACTTAAAATCTACGGGTTTAAACAGGTAAATATTGTACCGTAGAATGGCATCATGTTTTACAGAGAGGGAGTAAATTAATAATCTCTCAATAAACAATTTCAACAAGCAATTGTGAATGAAGTACGATAGGAGACGTTACAAAGTCATATTTGAGTTTTATGTTCAAATAAACTTTAATAACTAATTATACAAAATAAATGTAACTGGCGTAACAACAAATGCTTCTGTGTGGTTTAAGAGTTTTAATTAAAGTAAACAACATTATATTTAAATTAATATTGGGAAGTAAACATTATGAGGTTTGAAGTTGTTTTTGATTTCTGCCCCTCGTTGTGGAGACATTTAAAGTTGGGTTTCTCGGTGGAATATCCGAAGTTGAAGATTTGTGATATAACTTAAATCACTTTAAATCTGCCACGGCACTAATACTCTCTTCAGGGGAATGAGGAAATGTTTCTTACACCAAATAACAACACTTTTATTAACATTGAACTATAAGTTAGTTTATTTAAAACTCTCACTTTGGGCAAGATGAATCTTGTAATTTAAAAGTTCCAAAAGATTCCGGCTTAGGTTGATATTTTCATTTCTAGAAGATTACTATTTTATGTATTTAACGGATGACGAATGCTAACGGTCAATCCAGTCATTATTATTCATATTTTCACTTAGAAACTGTTTTTCACCAAGATGGATGACTATTATATCACTATATAATCTTTCATACTTTTAACACTATTTCTTTTCAACCAACATCAATAAAATAAACAATTATTTCCTTATTCTTTTAAGGAGCAGTCGCTGAACATGACCGACCATCTTCAAGTATTGTAGCCATCTTGTTATTATGTAATAACCTTAGGTTCTGATTGGTCCAACAGAAAAAGGAAGGAGTATTTTCAAGTTAACTTCTATCCAATTCCACCAATCCCATTTATTTCTTTATAAAATTTATCAATTTGAATATTTGAGTATTTTACATACTGCATCAGTTATAAAAACATTCAACTGTATTAACAGTTTTATTGACTAGTTAATTTTTTTTTTTACTTATAAAAAAATATGAATTCTATAAATCAATAGTGATGCAGGCTTTCACGGCCGGTAATCATGATGTTGAGTGATTCCGGGTTCTGTGGCCGTGGTCCATAGTTGGTGTTGATACCAGACGTTTCGCCCTCAACTGCGGAGGGGCATCTTCAGTGGCGAGTGCTTCTAGGCGTGTTTCCTGGTCGGAAGCTTACTTAGAGTGAAACGCTGCGGGTGTTGTATGATACTTGTGGTGGGAGCAGGGTGAGCGGGCGTGGCTCTTGCTGATTGGCTACTGGTCGTCTCCTTGTTGTCCCTAGTGTGATGCATTTATTTCTAGTGTACGGTACCAGGCCTTAGACAGTTTAATACCTTCCTCTTTTCTGTTAATATATTTCCTTATGCTTGTGTATTTCTATAGCCTCTCGATATAATCTAGGGAAATAATAGGAAGTTGTGGCTAAAACTTGTGTATCATCGAATAGAATCTGGTTTCCATCATAATGGCAGTTCTGCTACAGCCGATTTATCCATTTCTCCTTGTCTGCAGTTTCTTTTGTGTTCTGATAAACGGGTGGCTATACTTCTTTTCGTGGTCCCTATATATGGTTTACCACACGAACAAGGAAGTCGATATACGCCGCAAGTGGAGAGAGGTGGCCGAGGATCCTTAGCTGAGCGAAGGCAGTCTTCTATTTATCGCTCAGCCAAGGATTCTCGGCCACCTCTCTCCACTTGCGGCGTATATCGACTTCCTTGTTGGTGGTAAACCATATATAGGGACCACGAAAAGAAGTATAGCCACCCGTTTATCAGAACACAAAGAAAACTGCAGACAAGGAGAAATGGATAAATCGGCTTAGCAGAACATGCCATTATGAATGGACACCAGATTCTATTCGATGATACACAAGTTTTAGCCACAACTTCCTATTATTTCCCTAGATTATATCGAGAGGCTATAGAAATACACAAGCATAAGGAAAATATTAACAGAAAAGAGGAAGGTATATAACTGTCTAAGGCCTGGTACCGTACACTAGAAAATAAATGCATCAACACTTGGGACAACAAGAGACGACCATTAGCCAATCAGCAAGAGCCACGCCCGCTCACCCTGCTCCCACCACTAGTATCAATACAAACACCCGCAGCGGTTCACTCTAAGTAGAGCTTCCGACCAGGAAACACGCCTAGAAGCACTCGCCACTGAAGATTGCCCTCCGCAGTTGAGGGCGAAACGTCTGGTATCAACACCAGCTATGGACCACGGCCACAGAACCCGGAATCACTCAACATCTATAAATCAATCTTATGTCAATTCTTCATATAAATAAATATAATTATAAACAAAACAAAAACCCTTATTATTATTATATGGGGATAAAATATCCGGTTTTAAATTGCCCCTGATTTATTTTAATCTTAGCTACAACTAAGTGATAGGCTAAATTACAATAAATCACTTTCCCAAATATCAAGTTTCTTTCTATACAAGATTCATCTGTATTAGAATCAATACAATGTAATACATCACAATTATAATAAATACATGTTACATAAAGAAATACAAGTATTAATTTTACAAAATTTACATACAATATTTTAAATACACTTTGAACTATTTGAAGTCACCAGCTTCAACTAATTAATAGGAGTTTGAAATGGTTTCAACAGTTCTTTGGAATATTTTCCAATTTCTTCTCTAGTGTCTATTTCTCTTAGCTCATATGTAGTATCATTAAAATTTTTAATATTTCATAGGGACCTTTATACAATAGGTTCATCCTATGATATTGTTTCTTTAAAGCATTGGATAATGAAATATCCCTTATGAGAACTTTGTCTCCAACTTTGGGATTCCACTTCCTTTTATGTCTTTTAACCTTATTGTTGCGCTTTTCTGCGCGACATTCTAACCTTTCAATAACTCTTTTACATATTTCCTCGGATGTCTCCGGGATTTGACTTTTATCAATGATAGGTAATGGTAAATTAGCAATTAACCTGTCAGGTTGTTTACCTGTCATTAGGAATATGGGTGCTTCCCCAGTATTGACATTAATTGAATGATTCATAACATTCTCTATGACGCTGATATGTTTAAACCAGTCAGAATGTTTATGATGGGTCAAAACTCTTAAACTTGTAGTAATTTCCCTATTAACTCTCTCACAGGGATTACTTTTGGGTGATATTTACTACAATGGTACAATTTAATTCCTATCGCAGTAAGTTTATCTTTAAACTTAGGACTTGAGAGCACTGAAGCATTATCACTAAGTAGTGCATCAATAGGTCCATAATTAGGTAAATAATCTCTCACAATTTTACCTAGCAAGCTCTGCTATTTACACTTCTTAATGGATATATTTTTACAAATTTTGAGAATACATCAGATAATACAAGAATATGCTTGTAACCAAATTGTGTAGTAGGCATTTCTCCATGAGTATCCATTACTACTAAGCTATTTACTTTGTTCCTTAATATGTTTTGTGGAACTATATCATATTTTACGTTCATACATTTGGCTTTTTGACAAGTTATGCATGAAGAAGTAAACTTTCTCAACTTTTTATCTAAATGTTTAACATAAAAAAATTCACTTATGTTGAGAGCTAATTTTTCACAACCTGCATGATTTAAGCCGATATGAAAAGTTCTAAATAGTGGAACTTCCATATTATTAGGAATTATAACTTTCCATTTTTTCACATTTCTCCCATGTAATTTGTAAAGAATGTCATCCTTTATACCGATTTTCTTATTACAATCAATTCCATTTTTGCCATCATTATTTATATCTCTCGCACTATACTTCAATCGTTGTAACTCTATATCAGATTTTTGATGCTCAACAATGTTTTTCATCAACAATGAAAATCCTTTGTCTCTATACAGTTTTACATTAAAACATTACTACTTCGTGTTTAGGAGTATGTACAGTTTCTGGTATTTTCCCAACACTTTTCAATCTAGACAGGAGGTCAGCAAACACATTCTGTTCTCCTTCTATGTGTTTTATTTCAATATCATAGGAAATTATTTCCATGATCATCCTACTCAGTTTATTATTGGATAATCTACATTTACTTATAAAACTTAGTGAAATGTGGTCACTATGAACAATAACTTTGTTTTATAAACATAAATTCTAAATTTATTTAGAGCATAAAATATTGCTGTAAGCTCCAACTCTGAAACAGTGTAATTTCCTTCAATGATGGTAGTCGAGCGCGAAGCTGTCGACACAACATACTGTTGCCCATCATCGTCAAATTGAGTTAAAACAGCACCGAGGCCAGTTTTACTCGCGTCTGTGTATAAATGGAATTCTCTGTCCATTTTTGGTCTCTGTAGTGAAATACTATTTGCAAATAACTTCTTAACATATTCAAAAGTAGATTGATGGTCCTCTGTCCATCTCCATTTACTATCTTTCTTCAGCAGCCCTCTCAGCTTACTAACCGCTGAGGCATAGTTGATGACAAACTTCGAATAGTAATTTAAGATTCCTAAAAATCTACGAAGTTGTTTTATGTTCTTTGGTGAAGGAATTTCTAAGATTCCTTGAACCTTGCCTGGGTCAGGAGTAATCCCTTGATTAGAGATCCTGTATCCTAGGAATTGAACCTCCGACCTAACAAACACAGACTTTTCTAGGCAGACTGTCATTCCACTATTCTTTAATTGAGACAACATTAAATCAATATGAGATATATGATTCTCAAAAACATTATCAATAATAATTGCATCGTCAAACATATATAGTACAATGTCTTTTAACATCATCAGATAGTACAATATCTAGGGCTCTAAGAAGCGCACTTCCGCTATTTCTTAGACCGAATGCACACCTGGTAAATTCATATACTTTTCCATTATGTATAAAAGCTGTATAGGGCCGAACTTTGGGGTCTAGTTCTATCTGCCAAAATGAAGAAGTTAAATCAATAGAACTAATAAATCTACCAGTTTTCATATTTGCTATAGATGCTTCAATTGTCTCGGGCCTATAATTATCCCGGACAGTGAAAGAATTTGTCCTACGACTGTCTAAACACAGGCGAATTTTGCCATTAGGTTTTAGCACCCAGCAAATATGGTTGGCGTAAGGAGAATCAGATTTCTGTATTATTCCTTGCATTAACATGTCATCTATCATTTGATCTGCCTGCTCTCTGATGGCAATAGGGATGGGTCTACTCTTAATATTTATAGGTGGATGTTCCATCACTTTAAAGGAATATTTAAAACAGTTGCACAATCCCGGCTTCGAAGAAAAAGAACTCTTATTTTTCATTAAGATGTCATACAACATGCCTTTCTGTTCATTGTTTATGCCATGAGTGTCTTTAACTTTTCCTTTATCATTTCACAGATGTCTTTTTCAAGTTCGTCACTCACACAATATAATAGAGGAATTTCATCATACTCAATATTGCAAGAGACACATTCTAAATCACAACATTTACATGCGACATAATCGTCAGCACAACCATTTTCATTATTAAGGCTTTCTTCGCCCTCGACACTTTTGTCGGAAGTACAATTAACTGCAATATTATCTTGCATTTGGCATCCACGGCCATTCACCAATTCCCTCTCCTCATGAACAACAATATTCTCTATAAAAAATGTGTTCTTCAGCAATGTCACTCTCCTTCTTACTTAGATTCTTGTTCTCCTCGTATTCATTATCAAATGGGATGACGACTCTCACATTATCTTCATTATACAAGGAAATATTCTTACACTCAAAATTTATTATGGCATTATATTGCTCCAACAGGTCGCAGCCTATTAACATATCACAAGACAAGTATGGAGAAATTAAACATATTGCACTGAAGTAATATCCTCCGATATGTAAATCTAGAAGGCACTGTAGCTTAATTGGCAGTTTCTTCTTGCCTATCGCAAGAGTACAATACACTCCACATATTCTTACAGTCATTATCTTATTCCCTTTGTTGACTAAGAAATTATAAAATTTCTGATCTATAGTTGTGTTTGAGCAGCCACTATCCGCTATGCAAGTAACATCATTGTTAAAAATATTTACTTTAATTTTGGGTGGTCGTCCTATGACATTTAATTCTTTTATTAGTAATAGGCATAGTATCCTGATTCTTAGAAACATTCAAATGATTATTCAATATTATGTTATCTCGCTGTCTTGAGGTACATAACTTACTATCTCCTCTCATATTTGCTGGTACAATTTCTAAATTTTGAAACCTATCGAAGCATCTATTTTGGACCCCTAAGTTCATAACGATTGAGGTACATTGCGGAGTCTTTAATGTACCTTCTATGCGTTTAAAGCATGAGGTATCCTGTGATTTACTTCGTGGTCATTTTCATTACTAGGTATATCTTGACTTTGGTTGTGAATAGTTACAGAGTCTATTCTATTTTGCTCTGTCCTATCACTAGTTTCATTAATTTGACAATTTTGTTGTCGTTGGAAATACCCTTTATTTTCATTACCATAGGCATTCCTTCTTCTTTTACCTCTACAGGGAGAAGTCCAATACCTATTTCTATTTTCTCCTACTCTGTTAACATCCATATAATTAATTTGTCTGTCATTCCTATTTTCATTACGTTTGAACCATCCATTTTGGTTATTGTTACTATAATTATTTGTCATCCTATTTTTATTTGGGCTGTTTCTATTTTGAACAAACCTATTATTATTGTTGCCCTGTTTGAAATTTCTTTCTCTATTCTCATTATGATATTCATCATTTCTTTTAGTTACAAAATTACCTTTCTTATTATAGGGCTCTGCCCCTTCCCCAAATAAATTTCTTTTACTACATTTATCTACTTCTCTTTTATTCTCTAGTAGAGCTAACAACTCTAACATTTCAGATACATTTTGTGGTCTGGCTACTATCAAATGATATCTAATCTCATCTGGGAAATGATGCGATAACATAGAAATTAAAGTTCTGTCATCTATTGGAGGCTGTAACAATGATGCCATTTTTGGCCTTCTCCAAGAAATAATTAAGATAACCTTGTTTACCATTGTTGGAGAATTTTCCACTAGTTAGGTCTAACCTTAGTTTGTTTTGTCTTTCTGGTCCCCAGTAGTAACCTAAGAAAGCATTTTTAAATGTTTGATAAGTCATTGAATCATGGCAAGCTATCTTAAACCAAGACTCTGCATTGTCTTTTAAACTTTTTCTTATGAAGAACATTCTGAACTTGTCTTCTATTCCTTTGATTTCGAAGTATTCTTCAATTTCCCTAATGAAATCAGTAGGGCTTTGGCCTACAGTATCACCAAAATTAGGTAAGTTAATTTCCCCTAAAAGATTAGCAGGAATTTTACATACATTTTTACTACTACTACTAGAAGGAGGATCATTATTAACATTACTAGAATGTCCTGACATAACCTCAATCTCCTTTTCACTAGTTTTTGACACATATTTGTTTTCAAGTTCAACAATCTTAGTTATCCATCCTTCAACTTGTTCTTTTATAATAATTACTTCATTTGTTATCTTTGATTGAAGTTCTTCATTACCTAAGATAACACTTTCTTCGGAAATTTTTAGTCTATCTTCGACTTTAGTTCCTAATTCTTCGATTTTATCTTGGCAACTTTGCCTTACCTCAATCAAAGATGTTTCTATTTGATTATGAGTTTCATCAATCTTTTCATTACATTTTTCTATCTCATTTTTACAATCTTTGTCTATATTTACTATTCTCTTTTCCAGTTTAGAATTGTTTTGTTTGCATTCTAACCTAATGCTCTCTAACTTTTGATCTAGTATTAAGTTATTTTCTTTAATTTCTTTACTGAGATTGGAAATATTTGTATCAATTTTATTGCTGAGATTCGAATTGTCATTCCTAATTTCTTTTAATTCATCACTGTTCTTTTCTAATTTATTACTGAGATTTGAAATATTATTACTGAGATTTGAATTGTCATTCCTAATTTCTTTTAATTCATCACTGTTCTTTTCTAATTTATTACTGAGATTTGAAATATTATTACTGAGATTTGAATTGTCATTCCTAATTTCTTTTAATTCATCACTGTTCTTTTCTAATTTATTACTGAGATTTGAAATATTATTACTGAGATTTGAATTGTCATTCTAATTTCTTTAATTCATCACTGTTCTTTTCTAATTTATTACTGAGATTTGAAATATTATTACTGAGATTTGAATTGTCATTCCTAATTTCTTTTAATTCATCACTGTTCTTTTCTAATTTATTACTGAGATTTGAAATATTATTACTGAGATTTGAATTGTCATTCCTAATTTCTTTTAATTCATCACTGTTCTTTTCTAATTTATTACTGAGATTTGAAATATTATTACTGAGATTTGAATTGTCATTCCTAATTTCTTTTAATTCATCACTTTTCTTTTCTAATTTATTACTGAGATTTGAAATATTATTACTGAGATTTGAATTGTCATTCCTAATTTCTTTTAATTCATCACTGTTCTTTTCTAATTTATTACTGAGATTTGAAATATTATTACTGAGATTTGAATTGTCATTCCTAATTTCTTTTAATTCATCACTGTTCTTTTCTAATTTATTACTGAGATTTGAAATATTATTACTGAGATTTGAATTGTCATTCCTAATTTCTTTTAATTCATCATGTTCTTTTCTAATTTATTACTGAGATTTGAAATATTATTACTGAGATTTGAATTGTCATTCCTAATTTCTTTTAATTCATCACTGTTCTTTTCTATTTATTACTGAGATTTGAAATATTATTACTGAGATTTGAATTGTCATCCTAATTTCTTTTAATTCATCACTGTCTTTTCTAATTTATTACTGAGATTTGAAATATTATTACTGAGATTTGAATTGTCATTCCTAATTTCTTTTAATTCATCACTGTTCTTTTCTAATTTATTACTGAGATTTGAAATATTATTACTGAGATTTGAATTGTCATTCCTAATTTCTTTTAATTCATCACTGTTCTTTTCTAATTTATTGCTAAGAGTTAGTTACATTAGCTTCTAATTTACTACTGAGAATTGAATGTCATTCCTAATTTCTTTTAATTCTGCACTATTCTTTCTAGTTTATTATTGATATCAGAAATGTTATTTATTAATAATGCTACCCAAGAAGGTGTATCATTAGTTTGATTATTTTCATTGTTACACAAAATTAAATTTTCTTGGCCTTCACTAATGTGTTCGTTTTCAATATTAACAGTTTTACAAGTTATATTTTCGTTATTGGCCATTGTTGGGTTATTTTAATATTTTCTTATTCTTAAAAGCATTAATTGTTATTATCACTAATTCACTTTTCACATATAAATTTAACTGTACTCACTTTTGAAGATTTTTATTACTTTCCTCATTCTCGTGGTCCTTGGTTCGATTCAGGTTTACATGTCCCTGGTTCGATTCCCATTCGAGCCCTCGTTGATGCGCCATTTGAAGTTGTTTTTGATTTCTGCCCCTCGTTGTGGAGACATTTAAGTTGGGTTTCTCGGGTGAGATATCCGAAGTTGAAGATCTGTGATATAACTTAAATCACTTTAAATCTGCCACGGCACTAATAACTCTCTTCAGGGGAATGAGGAAATGTTTCTTACACAAATAACAACAACTTTATTAACAGTTGAACTATAAGTTAGTTTATTTAAAACTCTCACTTTGGTCAAGATGAATCTTGTAATTTAAAAGTTCCAAAAGATTCCGGCTTAGGTTGATATTTTTCATTTCTAGAAGATTACTATTTTATGTATTTAACGGATGACGAATGCTAACGGTCAATCCAGTCATTATTATTCATTATTTTCACTTAGAAACTGTTTTTCACCAAGATGGATGACTATATATCACTATATAATCTTTCATACTTTTAACACTATTTCTTTCAACCAACATCAATAAAATAAACAATTATTTCCTTATTCTTTAAGGAGCAGTCGCTGAACATGACCGACCATCTTCAAGTATTGTAGCCATCTTGTTATTATGTAATAACCTCTAGGTTCTGATTGGTCCAACAGAAAAGGAAGGAGTATTTTCAAGTTAACTTCTATCCAATTCCACCAATCCCATTTATTTCTTTATAAAATTTATCAATTTGAATATTTGAAGTATTTTACATACTGCATCAGTTATAAAAACATCCAACTGTATTAACAGTTTATATTGACTAGTTAATTTTTTTTTATACTTATAAAAAAATATGAATTCTATAAATCAATCTTATGTCAATTCTTCATATAAATAAATATAATTATAAACAAAACAAAAACCCTTATTATTATTATATGGGGATAAATATCCGGTTTTAGGTTATATCATTAATAGTGAGTGGAGAACATATTTTAATCGACTCACCTCATACATTTTCAAACTTCTTTGATACCGACGGTTTCAGACAAAATCATGTAATGGAAGCCATGACTGAAGAAGGACATGATTTTGTCTGAAACCGTCGGTATCAAAGAAGTTTGAAATATTGTATCAGGTGAGTCGATTAAAATATGTTCTCCACTCACTATTAATAAACAACAATTGTCTGTTATAAATGAGTTTGTTCATATTCTACAATATTTTAGTATGTAGGCACTTGAAAATATTTTTAATAGTTCATGTATCATTTTGAGAAGGGGGAAAGTAATTTTAATTTTCATGTTTTATGTAAACATTTACGTAGAATTAACCATAATTAAAAATAAATACATGAAATTCAAAACGCATTTTATTTATAACAGAATTTAAGGTACTATATCAATGTGACTGTTTTAATAATAACTAAATAATAATGATGACCTTATAATTATATATTTCAAATCATGCATAAGATATTTAAGAAACGTTACTAAATAGTTTTGGTTTGCCAACTAAATGAAATTTATAGTCTAATTAGAAAAATACATCTAAAAAAAATGATGATATTTATTAATCAACTAGCTAAAACCCGGCGTGCGCTGCTTGCCTAAATAAATGAGAATTCATGTGCTTTTATGTTTGGTTGAATAAGTAAAGGGATAAATAATTATAAATTTATATTTTTAGATACCCCCTGCTGATTACCCGGCTTTGCCCGGAAATTTACTTATCCCGATCTTCTTGGCACAAATGAGCCGAAATACGAAAATTAATGTGTTTTATGTTTAGTCAAATAAGTTATAGGAAAAATTTATATTGTAATTATTTTTAGATCCCCCGTGCTGTTTACCGGGCGTTGTCCGGGAATCTACTCATCCCGATCATCTTGGCATAAATGAGCTGAAAGACGAAAATTAATGTACTTCTTATGATTAGTTGAATAAGTAAAGTGAAATATAATTAGAACTGTATTTTGTAATTATTTTAAGATTCCCCGTGCTGATTACCCGGTGTTGCCCGTTCAACTTGGCAAAAATGAGCTAAAAGACAAAATTCGTTATTGTGAGTTATCCGTAAAAGAATACCCGCCATTTGCTGCTATGCTTACACAGGAATCTACGTTCTTGTCTCGATCTTCTTGGCATCAATGAGAGACAAAAATGGTTATTGTGAGTTATCCGTAGGAGATAAACATACGCTGTCGCGGACTTTTTTGTAGAGATTTTTGAGATATTCAATTTTCTGTACAGTAATTTTGTATATTTGTTATGGTTTAGGCAGGGTAAGCCATTTAAGCGTCCAAAGAGCTACTTTTTTTTCACGTTTTCCACTATAAAGGGCGGTTTTTAAGGGTGTAGGAGTTGAGTATCACAACTCTCTTATAGCCTACGTTCATCCCGAGAATCTCCTGAACATTTTGCAAACGGTATGGCCGCGCATCAAGTACGAACAAAGAACAAACAAACAAACAAACAAACGAACATTCATTTTTATATATTAGATTTTATTAAAATCATTTTATTCGTCAAGAATTAAACAACTCAAGTGTGTTATAAATAAAAGACGAATATGCATCAAATCCATATTTGCAATTACAACAAATGCCACCACACAGATACAGACCACAGGGTAAGACAATTATTGGAAAATCTAAAAAAAAAAAGAATGTTGACGACAGCAAATGTAAACTGTAGGGATGGAATCGATCAAATTGTCCAATCCATGTGGTCTAAGATAATGAAAAGCAAAGAAATATCTTGTACCTAACACTAACTCTACCTAACTCCCTGGCACTTTCGAACCCATAGGTTCATGGCCGCGCGGTCGTAAGCTCTCCATACATCCCTATCCTGAGCTAATGTTTTCCAATCATTCCCTGTATAATCTACTGCCCTCAAATCATAGTTAATGTTATCCTCCTACCTCATTCTTGGTCTACTAACTAGGCGTTTTCCCTCTGGTTTTCCTACAAGAAGCTTCCATGCACGTCTTTCATTCCACATTCGTGCCACATGTCCTGACTATCGCAGTCTACGAAACTTAACTGCTCTTATTATATATGGTTTCTTATAAAGACCATATAGTTCATTGTTATGTAGTCACCTGTCTGTTCATCTCTCTTTGGCCCAAAAAAATTCCTAAGAACTTTATTCTCAAATACTCGTAATCTCCTTTCATCCCTTAAAGTAGGCCCAAGAGTATGTTTCGAATCTATATAATTGGTAGAATAATAGTTTTATATATTTTCAGTTTAACAATTTTTGAAAGCAGTTGGGACTACAAGGGTCCCTTCAGTGCATAATAGCACGCATTTCCAGAATTGAGCCTATGTTTAATTTCTTTGTGATTCCTATTTCCGATTATTGTTCCTAGCTATTTGAATTCAGCCACCTGCTCAAAATTTCCCTCATTTGTCATTAGCTGTGTATTTCCATAATATAATGTATTTTTATGTGTGACCATATATTTAGTTTTATGAAAATTTATTTCATCATCATCATCATCATAGTACATTCACGAATTTAGGCCATTTGTTGACCTGTTTCGGCCTCAAGAGAAACACCATCCAGAAGTCTTTTGAGTGGACGTCCTGGTCTTTTTCTTCCTGCAGATTGATATCTTAACATTAGTTTGGGTATTCTGTGATCTTCCATTCGATGAACATGTTGTATCCATCTTGATTTATAATCAGAAATTTTGTTTTCTAAGGATTCCATGTGTAATTCTTCTAAGAGTCTTCATTTTTTTTGTGATCTAGTAGTGTGTATCCTGCAGTCCTCCGAAGATATCTCATTTCAGTAGGAAAATTTATTTCCAGTCCAAATTTCTTAGTGTTACTCAATAGTGTGTGCGTGTTGGCCTTTAGTATCTCCTCGCTATAGCCCAATAGTACTACATCATCAGCATAAACTAACAGCTTATTAATACCATTGAGTTGTAGGCCTTCTTCATCCTCTAAAGATTTGATGGCATGCTCTAGTACAAAATTAAATAGTAGAGGAGATAGTGCATCTCCTTGCTTCAACCCATTGTGGATTTCAAAAGTATCCGAAAACTGTTTGCCTACACGCACCCTACTCGTTGTGAAATTTAGACACATTCGTATAAGTCTAACTTATTAGGAATTCCAAACTCCAGCAGGATACTTATATATAACTTCTCCCTCTTAATTGAATCGTATGCCTTTTTGAAATCCACGAATGATGTACAGTATACCATTATATTCCCATTTCTTTTCTAAAATCTGTCTTAAACTAAAAATCTGATCTGTTCTACCTGTTGTACCATTGAATACAATGTTGCACTTTACAAGGTTTGAAAGCATTTATTAGTTTCTCTCTCATTCGTAAAATCTCACTTCCAATCTTTGTTACGTAAATAGAAAATGTACATGCGCAATTACATCTTCAGAGCTGACAATATATTTCCTCTTTTTAATTTGGAATTATATTTGTGGAGTTATTTAGAGTGAAATCCAATTCTTTACTAAAAAACAACCGTTTTAAATCTAGCAGTATTTAGATGATGGATTTTTTTTATTTATTGTAAGATGTTAGTGAAGACTAAATTTTGTAATGAAGTTCTTCCATAATCAAACATACTGCGGTTTATTTTATTCCCTAAATGTGGAATTGCTTTAATGGAATTTAAGTATTATCTTGTCGCTTATCTCATAATTTTCTTGTAAAGATTTTCTCCAATTAATCAATTATGTTATTATTATTATTATTATTATTATTATTATTATTATTATTATTAAAGCGCAGAAAATGAATAATAATAGGAAGAAGCGTGCACAAATGTGCATTAGATTTGGTCTTTGCTGTTTGCAAGCAACGATTTTGTTCTCTTTAAACAGACATTGGAATGTTATCTTGCACACTGTGTATCACAAAGCTTACACACGCAGTCACTTGACGGATCATGATAGTTTGAAATTCTGCAGAGTTTGTGGTGATATCCAAGCACTGCCAGTCTTCTTACTGCACTGCGTATCTTGTTGTCTCGATTAATCATTGCATCTGTTGCGTAAAAATCGTCCGGTATTTCTTTTGTCTTCGTTTGTCTTATCTCCTTCAATGCAGTTTCCTGCTTAGTAGCTGGTAGCAAGAAATTTGTTCGTAGATCTTCCACGAGGAAAGTTTCCCGTGCTAACTCATATGGAAGTCAAGATGGAGCAAATTTGGAGATCCCCATTGCTGCTTTAAGGAATCTTGTTTTCTAAGGTGTTTAAGTCTGCGTAGCTGAGGCCAGTCCATGTGATTTCTATTCCATATGTTAAGATGGGAAGTATTTTAGTCTCAAAAAGTTTCATGGCTGTTGCACGTGACAGCTGTGTAATGTTTTCTATGTCATATATGGCAACTATAGCAGCTGCCGCTCTCTCTTTCGTACAAATTTTGAATGATTTGGCTGTTGTTTGAGTGTTACTCCTAGATAATTGAAGGCGTTTATGATTTGCAACAGGTTGCCCTGGAGTTGTTTGTGGTCGGCGTCTACCAGTCGCCCACCCATTCTGAATACCATCTGTACCGTTTTTGATAGGTTTATATCGAAAGTATTTTATTTCTGGCCAATATGTGATATTGTGTATTGTTTCTTGCAGTTCTTTATCTGTCGCTCCAATTACCATGTCGTATACGTACATATACATTTTTACTGATGGGCGGAATATCTGAGTTATATCTGCTGTCATCACATTGAAGAGGAGACGGTTTAAATTGTACCCTTGAAGAACTCCTCAGGTTTGAATGACTTCCTTTGATTGCTGAACTGTCTCGTCTATCTTTAAGATATTTGAGCTAATACGTTATGGATAAGTGTTAGGGTGTGATCGTCCAGCTCATTCAAGATTCTTAATTTGGAGGTCAGTAGTTTCCTGTCTACGTTGTCAAAAGCTTTGCAATAGTCTACGAATACTGTATAGAACTTCTGTTTCTGTCTACTCAGTGCTTCATGTATCTCTTTAAGTAGGCTATCTACTGCTTGTAGAGTAGAGCGGCTTTTTCTAAATCTGAATTGTTGGTCTGGTATTTTCCAGTATATTTTATTTGTTATTCTTGTGTTCAGGGTGTTGATAAATAGTTTAAAGGGGTTGTTTTGTAGGCCGATCCCTCTGTACGAGTTAGGATCGTTTGTGGGCCCTTTTCCTTTGTAAAGACACCTTTATTGTGGCCTGTTTGCATGCGTTTGAAATTTTTCCTAGTTTCAAACATTTGTTTAACAGCTCGACCCATGTTGGTCTTAGTTCTGCTGTCGATTCTTTGAGGAATTCATTGAAGATTCCGTCAGGTCCTGCCGCTTTGTTATTCTTGAGCTTGTCTATCGTCCTGAGGGCTTCGTGCGTTGTGATTTGTTGTAGTGTTTCATCTGTGAGTGGTTTTATTTTGTCATAGGCTTGATCTTCATTTTCTTGATTTAAAATTGTTTGGAAATATGTTTGCCATGACTTCATTTGTTTACTTGGTGTATGCGTTGTTTTCCTTCTTTTGAGTGCAATAAACGGATCTCTCTCTGCTGTTTCTGCTGTCTCTATGCCGATGTTCTCGATACATTAATTTTGTTTTTGCCTAAGGAGACTTGTACTTTCTTCTGCACTCCACATAATACTCTAGATCCTGGTTCTTGTTCGTCGATTTTTTTGCTTGTTGTAGTGCTTTGAGAGTTTCGGTTCTTTGTTTGTAGTATGCAGCGTCGAAACAAAGGTTCTGCTTTATTCTGGGTATTTGCGTTGATGCTGTTTTGATTAGCTGCTCCATATATTCCATTGCTTCTCTTATCTTATTTTGTCTTATATTCGATTTTATGAATTCGATTTCTTGTTCAGATTCTTTCAGCTTCTGTACATTATTTTTCTTGATATTTTGGTATTCTGCTGAAACGTCTCATTATCTATAGTTTGTTCTGTTTCGAACCAAGTTACGACTGGAATGTGTTTTCTGAGTGCTGTAAGTTCTGATGTCATAAGCACATCCTGTTTTTTCACCTTGACGTTATTGTCTATTATGAAGACCAAGTCTATTGTACTGCTGCCATTTTTTGTAGAGTAGGTTTTCTGGTCTGATTTGTTTATTAACTTGAAGCCTTCTTCTTCCAATGTATCGACTATGATTCTGGATCTTTGGTTGATTGTGTCCAGTCTGCAGTTGAAATCCCCTGCTAGGATCACAGTTTCTTCAGGATTAGTATATTTTAGAGCATTTATCGTTGAGTTTATTACATCTACTATGTTTTCGGATTAAAATAAAAGCCGATTATGGTGACTATGTTATTTATACAATAAATATGAATTATTATAATCGATGCATGAGGGATTCAAAGATAAAGTGGACATGTGTATATTTTACTCTTCTGAGAACAACTTATATAAATTAAATGTGAAGTATTAATACCAGATGAAAAATTATCATTATTTTTTACAGCGAAAAATAAAAAAAAATATGATACTTGCTTTGACGAATTATTGAAATTTTGAACCAAAATTTACATAAAACTATGATTTTCAAGTGGAAAGCAACGGGAAGCTACCACACCTACAATTCCCTAGTAAAGCTGCAAAGCATAGCATGAAAATGCTATGATTGGAGTGAAAGACTTGCCCTCGGGCAGAATTCCTGTGGATGAATGGGTGATTTTCAATTCTTGGACTTGGTACACCTTTACTCTGAACCCTTTATATCGCTGGTTTATAACAATACTAACGTAATGTTGTACTCAGAAAAGTTTGCGCATGCATAAATATATTAGAGAGAAAAGTGTTGCTTGATCTGTGATTAGAACCCAAGATATCCAGCTTTATGCGCTAACAGTTGTGTTAATCAGGCAATCCAGGGGAAGACAGACGTTGTGTTAACTATTGCCTGAATACAACATTACGTACATAGTATGGCTCGGAATAGCAACGCCCTTGTAATGTGAATAGATCTTCACTACCAGGGGTATACAAGGGTTTAAAATAAAGAAAAAATGTGTATTTTCTTAATTTCCCTGATTAGTATAATTGGCTAGTGCGACAGCGGGTAGAGCTGGGTTCAAATCGCGGATGAAGAGGAAAATAGTATTCTCTTTAGTTTTATTCTGTTAACATAGTATTCTAAGCCAGTTTTAATAATTAGCTGTATAAGGTGAATACGTAACAATAGTAATATAGGATATACCAATACTTCCAGTAATCGAAATATTGAATTATGACCTCACAATGCAATTCTAAAAAGTCGCCTTAACAATACGGTTCTGGGCCATACAGAGCTACAGTTTTACATATATGAATATTTATCTTTTTCAGAACTGTCCTGAAGGATTTGAGAAAGGTGGTAAGTAATGTCATTCATTATAATGATATACAAATAATTGTTATGCTATTTCATAGAAGAGGGTCTTGTGTTCAATATTCAGGATCTGAATGAATTATGCAATAAATGGGTCATTCCATACAAAATTTGATATTCTACAAAGTGAAATTCTTGCATTTTTAAATATTCTAGTGTATGAACCTCATAATAATAAGAAAACAGCCACTTAAATAGCTTGTATGATTTTCATACATATTTTGTCTGTATTCGGGATGTTAAGATGGAGTTTATTAAATATCACACCCTGCATTAAATCAACGTAAATACTGTGCCAATTAACTGATGAGTATGTATATTTGAAGATTTTTTGAATTTTGTGGATTTTCACATCGAGTTTGTATTAAAACTTATGATCATCATCATTTTCCAATCAATCTAAGACCCAAAAGCCTTCGGTTTCAGTGAAGCATTCTAAGTCCATCTCTTTCTAGGACGTCCAAAATATTTCTTCCCTTGAGGACGGTATTGAAGCATGCCTTTTGCAAATCTATTACGATTCACTCGTTGCACATGTGCTTTCCACTGTAATTGGTATTTATTTAAAATTGTGAGATTGCTTGTAATAATTGAAGTTTGCAATATATCTTAATTTCGTTTGCGGTCCATGCGAGTATATCCTAGTGTTGCTCTCAAGCAACTCATTTCACTAGCTGATATCAGTACTCCTTATGGCCATGCTTCGCTTCCATAACAGTGTAAAGGTCTAGCTAAGGCTTTGTGTAGATGTGTTCTTCTATGTCGTCGTTTTTTGAAGGACTTATATTTTTTTCCCTATCGTTTTATTATATTTATAAATTTTAAAAATTATGTCTGTTTCACCAACGAATATTAAATTATATCCATGATATGTAATCCCATCTACCCTTTCTTTCTACTCTTATTTACGGAACTATTGCTTGTAACCGTGTATTTTCCACAAAATGCCATGACATTTGTTTGTTATTATTGATTTCCATCTGATATTTCCCGCTGATTTTATTTAGATCACGTACAAAATACTGAAGCTCGTTTTCATTACATGCACTTAAAGCTACATCCATCAGCGATGAGTAGACTGTTAAATAAATAAATGTTTTCAAACCAAATGATTATCCAAAAGCGTACACGGTTTAATGTTGGAATGTCTAAAAGTTAGGGGAAGTATTTAATAAACAAGTACTGGAACTATTATTGTTATGATGAAAGTCGCGTGCACTATGAAACGCTTATAGCAGACCAGACACGCAGACATACTGACTGGGAGCAGTGCTGGCGCGGTGGCACTGTGCGCGGTGAATTACTTTGTTTCTAAAGAATTCATTATGAAAATTTACAACAAAATGAAAATGCTGTGCACAATGTTATGTATTTTATATGTGAATAATATTATTCAGTTTAGTGTAAATTTATTTATTAAAATACTTTCTTAAATATCTTCACAGCTTCCCCGATATATACTTTCTTAAAATATCTAACAAACCACAAAAACTCTTCGACGATTATTCTTATGATGTCAGAATAATGAAAGTAGGTTTGCGACCACACGGTAGCATCATTAATGAAGAGTTAAATATAAAACTTTTAATGAATTTGGAATTATTGATGTTTTGCATGGAATAACCTAAATGCTAACTAACTCACTAGAACTATAGAACCTGTAGGTTCATGACCGCATGGACATAAGCTCTCCATACATCCCTATCCTGAGCTAATGTTTTCCAATCATTCTCTGTATAATCTACTACCCTCAATCATAGTTAATGTTATCCTCCTACCTCATTTTTGGTCAACTAACTAGGCGTTTTTCCCCTGGTTTTCCTACAAGAAGCTTCCATGCACGTCTTTCATTCCGCATTCGTGCCACATGTCCTGACTATCGCAGTCTACGAAACTTAACTGCTCTTATTATATATGGCTTCTTATAATGACCATATAGTTCACTGTTATGTAGTCTTCTCCATTCACCTGCCTGTTCATCTCTCTTTGGTCCAAAAAAATTCCTAATGACTTTATTCTCAAAAACTCGTCATCTCCTTTCATCCAAGGCCGAAGAGCATGTTTCGCATCCATATAATTGATAGAATAATAGTTTTATATATTTTCAGTTTAACATTTTTTGAAAGGAGTTGGCACGCCAAGAGTCCCTGTAATGCATAATAGCACGCATTTCCAGAATTGAGCCTATGTTTAATTTCTTTGTCATCTCATTCCTATTTGTGATTATTGTTTCTAGGTATTTGAATTCAGCTATTTCCTCTAAATATCCATCTTTTGTCATTAGCTGTCTATGTGTGACCATATATTTAGTTTTATTGATATTTACTTCCAGTTCCAATTTCTTAGTGTTACTCAATGGTGTGTGCGACCTAAATGCTAATTCAAATCATTCTCTATTTATTAAATGAAACCTAATCGGGCGCTCAGCGTAAACAGCTTACGTTACTTTAAGAAATACGTTTATATTTATGTAATTTTTAACTTATTGTTGAATTACTGTTCCTCACACTTATTTATTTCCAGTGTGATGTCTCGTGTAAACTTCTTGTGCGATGCAATAGAGTACATTTATTTATGCTTGAAATTTAAACTAACTATTTAGCTTCAAGCTACACATTAAAAAATAAATATTTGGCTCTTTCCGCCCTGAACTATTCCTTGACCTCTTGATTGAACACTATTTCTTTTCATAGAGATTCGATGTTATAAAGATGGCTGATTGTGTATTATATCACTTGCAATATAGATGCTTAACCTTAAGTTTGCATACATCGGTTTGAATTAAAGAAGCTGAACCATAATACTGTACTAGGTGTCAAACCCCCAGCATGAGACTTTACTGCTGCGCCAAATGTGACGTTGTGCAATCCGCATCCCGGGGCACAAACTGACGCTTGACAATTATGTCCTGAGAGCTATAGCTTATTAGGCCGAGGAGCTTGATAAGTCGCACTTGGGGCTGCTCTATAATGAAACGGGAAAATAAATGCTTATTAAAACATGAAACACACATAAGTAGTCGTCGCTTTTTATATCCAACAAAATATACCTAAGGACTTGTATCTAGGGAGTTGGTTTAATCAGTAATACATTCATAATGGAAGAATATGTTTGAAAATAAATTTGTGAATTGACAAGAGGAGTTGAACGAAAGTTACTGTTGGAGAAGTCATGAAAATATATCACAAAGTATACGATATTATTGTTAACTGGGTGCAGTTAGTGCATATAATATCAGTTTCATGGGAAAATTTAACAATTGCAATTTATATTTCAGTGCTCTAAAGAAATTGAGGTAATTATGAAGAAACGTTGTATGAACTATATACGAATCTGTACACTTGAACTAGTGAACGATGTTCAATAGCCATAAAACATAAGATTAATTTTTAATAAGGCGGTAAAATAGCTAAGTATATTTAAATTTTACTTAATATTTACACACATTTTTATAGTTTGTTAAGCAGTTTGAGGGTTTAAGGGGCTTTCTTGCAGGTTTTGAGAACGTGAAATCATTCTAATATTGGATCATGTATTACATATTAGTTAACACACATCATCCCATTTACGATATACAAAGAATAATATTTGAGTCATTCATCACGTTTAAACACGTTGGTCTTGAAGTTTAAAAGTTAATAAAAGTAAGTTCACACCAACCTTAGTTCTTTTTGTCTCGCGTCAGTTATTAATAAGATAACCGTTTGGTAAGGTTTTAATATAGCACACATCATTCAAATAGTATTTCAGTTTTTGTTCAAATGAACTTACATAGTAGAACTTAAGTTTAAAAATAAATAATAAATAAAAATATGATCTAAATTCTAAAATAACTCACACTAACATTACATTAATCCATTCTGTATATCTTTGGTTGTTAAGTCGCGTTTTAGTAATATTTTCATATTGCTTCAATTAGAAATGAAACTTAAATAAAATTGCTCTGTCACCCTTAGTAATAGACCATATGAATGTTTAAGATAAACAATGGTAATGACGTCAGGGTTATGTAATTCTTCTCTTTTGTGACAAAATATTTACATTTCGTTAACTAAATACAAGCACATAATTTCGTTAATTTCTATGGCAGAAGAACTTTACATGTCATAGAAATTATAAAATTCAATCTTAATTTATCAGAATCCACATGATAATATATAAGGCTTATTAAAATCTTTGTTTTCTAAACGTGACATAAATCCATAATAAGTAATAGTGTCATTTATAATGTGTAGTAATGTAGTTCGAATTATGTGATAGAAGTACAATTGAAGTATATGTGGAAGAGAAGATAGGATGAAGGGAGAATAGGAGAAACAGAGAGACATCACCAAAAAGAGTAGTTAATATTTTTCCTTCAATGATTTAGTTCAAATGAACGAGAATGATTATTTAAGTAGTTCAGTTATCGTTTATAAAATGAATTATTTAATCGTTCTCACAACGTTTGTTCATAATTACCGAAATTGAAAATGTATATCAAGGGTGATTCGTAGTTAGCGTCCGTAACATGAGTTTCACGAGAACATTTAAGGAATGTAATTTCTTTTTCAGTTCCTATAAAGATTAAATTGTGTTCTAAAATTCAGTACCTTGTTAAGTGTAAAAAGTATGAAATTATAAGTAAGGGCAAATAGGCATGATTTTGGCTTAAGTCATTCCAATGAAATTTGAATAAAGTGCATCATATATATATATATATATATATATATGGCAAGTTAAACCAAATTTGGCACACATATAAAAATCTGACAATGTGCCTGTAAAAGGTAAATACCGCTAGCGCCGCTAGGGGGTCGATAAGAGGGTTTAAATGAAAAAAAAGGTCAGCAACGACTTATATACTTTCAATCAATACTCTGGAACACTTGGAGTAATTTCATTCAATTTCGGTGTACATATAGGCCTAACTTATGATCTGGAAACGGTTCGATAGGATTAGAGAACCCTAGCACCCCATGAGGAGAATGAGTTGGGATTATGTATATAAATAATTGATAACGGCTGATATTACATATGAATGATGGAGGTAAACAATGTAGCTAAGCCAAGTTCCGGTACATTTAAATCCAACTTTGCCCCCGGTCACTAACCTTAAGGGTTAGTGAATGACAAACGATGAAAGCCAAAATGGAGAAGATAATCTAGATTAGTATGGAATACATAGTGTTCAAAGTATTTAAGCTGATTGGTAAACAGTCCAGATGGCATTTAAGCCCAAGTGTGATTCAGATACCCCTAACGTGTGAAGGGGGTTCAGAAGTAGTGAAAACTAAGATTTGAAAAGTGGTCGAGATCAGTGTCGGGGTAGTTGAATCGATATATGAGAGTCCTGATGTCATTTAAGCTCAAGATTGACCCTTGCACCGTTAAAGAGCAAGAAGTGGTGGAAAATAAAATGTACAAAGTAATCGTGATTAATATCGAACCGATATATTTCGGGTCGCTATGCTGATTGATCACAGTACTAACGACCCTAGCACTAGCACGCGTAAAGGAGAGAGAACAGTGTCCGTGAGTAGTGTACCGCGTAGAACCTGTAGTAGTTTACAAGGTTGGTTGGACGCTGGACTCATGACACCTGGGGGGGGCAAATAATACGTCTAAAATGAACGTTATAGTATATTGTAGTTAGTAAGCTCATTGGTCACAGTGCCGATGATATTTAAACCCAAATTTGAGCCTTGGCATGCGTAAGGGGTTTTGGGTGATGAGAGGTGAAAATAACATTTCAAAAAGTGAGATAATTAGTGTCAAAACCACTCAACTCATTGGAAATAATATCGATGTCATTCAGACAAATGTTTTATCTCTAGGGGGTGAGAGAAGACCGATTTCAATGTCGAATCCACAGTTTTAAGTTCCCTGACCGAATAGTGATGCTCCCAATAGGAATGGTAAGAACGGGTCCAAATTAACCAAGAATATTTAACATTTTCCAATACTTGTTATTTTAACACAGTTCCAATAATGGATCATATTATAATGATATTGTGAAACGAAAAATTAATGTGTGAACCAGGAATCGAACCGTGGACCTCTAGTTCTCTAGCCCACTACACCATTCCACACACTGGCACCAACAATAACAATTCTTTCCACATAATTATAAAAATATATAATTCTCGTTTCGTCCACTGTCAGGTAGATGACACTGCCATCGCCTACGGCCGGCTTCGTTTAGAAGTATCTATATTTGAGAATTTTTACACTACCACTTTTATAAGTAGTAAAAGTGGTGGTGTAAAAATGCTTAAATATAGATACTTCTAAACGAAACCGGCCGTAGGCGATGGCAGTGTCATCTACCTGACAGCGGACTAAACGATAATTATATATTTGTATATGTGGAAAGAATTGTTACTGTTGGTGCCAGGTGTGGTGCGCTGCACACTAGTCTGGAGAACTACAATTCCTGGATCACACATTAATTTTTCTTTTCACAACATTATAACCAAGAATAGTGTGGAATTCATTGTTTTCGGGTTCATTAAACTCATTGGTGCCAAGAAGATTGGGATAAATACCCGGGCTAGTATAATAATAAAGCATACATTCATTGAAGTTTGAGTAAGCTACATCTATGTTATTCTCCTCCCATCGCGTCCATGTGGTCATTATTACAAATAGTTCTTCGTTAGGCTTAAACTTTGCGGACTCGTTAAAATATTCTAACCCCTGGAATTAGGTTTTGTATGTATATTTATATGAGAGCATGCTAATTTCAAGTTGATGAATGGGCAGGACATGTGGCACGAATGGGGAATGAAAGACGTGCATGGAAGCTTCTTGTAGGAAAACCAGAAGGAAAATTTCCAGTTGGTAGACCAAGAATGGCGTGGGACAAAAACATTAACAGTGATTTGAGGGAAGTAGATTATACAGGGAATGATTTGAAAACATTAGCTCAGGATAGGGATGCATGGAGGGCTTATGTCCGCGCGGCCATGAACCAAGGGGGTTCGATAGTGCGAGTGAGTTAGTTAGAATATCTGTATCATACAGTAAGTCGTTAAGTAAAGCAAGTCGTAATGACGAAAGAGTAAAATAAGAAACATTGCTTAGCCAGTGAATCGTTTGGTAATTTGGATTTACGAGTTTTTTTAAAGTATGCTGATTAAGAATAAAGAAGTAAGCTTGACGTTAAAAAGTGTCGAATATTAACAAGAGAAGCGTGTGATGTCTTTGGTTAGATTAGTTACATCGCGCTTAATGTATGCCCTTATTACCAGGTCGATGGCCTTTGGTTCGAGACTTGGTAAGTCGTACGAGGGTATAACAACTGGTGCATACATACTTTCATGACATGCTACTGTGGTATAATGAAAAGGAAAGAAATTAGTATTTAAAACATGAAAAGTGCACAAGAAAAGTACTTGATCATTGTTTTTATATATCGAACAATTATCTTCATTACTAAGGGACTTGTATCTAGGAAGTTTGTTTATTCAATATTACATTGAAAATTGATGAATGTGTAATTGTACCAGAAAATTTGTGAATCGGCAAGGTAACCGGTTTGTGGTACAAGTGGTATCTATAATAGTACAGTCATTTGGTTCTAAAAAAAGAGGTTACCTGGAAAGTTTTCCGGGAGTTTTGAAAATGGGCAATTTTATAGATTTCTATGTGCTCTTTCCGAATTTCAACTTTGCCACCTCGTATCTTTGCCGCTCGCGCCGACATCTTGGAAAAGTGGCGCCTAAAAGCAGTTTTTTGATAATATCTCCTTTCCGACTCATTTTATGATAAAAACATTTATTTACAAAATTAGACTAGAGACAATTTTCTACAATTCATGTAATACACTTCTTTTCGTAAAATCAATAGTTTCGGCGTACGAGCGCCGCAAAGTGTAGTTCAACACGCGTTTAGGCCAAAAAAACTCATTTCCACACTATCTTGAGGTAGAGTAAGCGGAGCGTTTTTTATCGTGGTATCCCCAGTAGACCTAACCCACATGCAATTCACTATTCCAAAATTTAGCGCATTTTCCTTCGCTTCGGTGTACTTGATGGAGCAGGTGTTGCGAGTTCATTGTCTTTAGTACCGATCGAAACGTCACAGACCGAACTTTCTTCCACGTCATCCTTGATGGGATTACGTATCAGTTACATCGCAATCCTCTTCCTTCTCGATTTCGTCATACGTTTGCACGAAAATAGTCTCCGTTTCATCCTCTTCATCGCTATCTTATCGTGCATATAACCGAGCACTTTAACCCAGGCTTTCTGCATCCATAGGCTTTCTGACATCTCTTTTTGCACTCACTGGGAGCTCGAATGTGATGAAAGGAACTAACCTGTTCTTGTTTATTTTCCATTCTTATTGCTCTACATTTTGTTTATTCCCATACCACTGCTGAACCTGGTGATATGTTGTCGTGCTGCTGCTTCTGTTGGTGGTAGCGACGCAATATTAAATTTACTTTTAAGGTATATGCTGACGTTGTGAAGCATGCATATCTATAGCTGTTTAAAGACATACTTTTCTTACATTTCACATTACTGTAACTGTATAATTCAAGAAGGAAGCGTTCTCCAGGTTTAGCAATGATATCTGGATCAGCATTATAATTTTTTAATACCTGAATAACCTTGTTTAAATTATATTTGTCCTTGATGAAATAATGCTGATGTTGTATCACACCACTGAAGGCATGCAAGAATAAAACATGATATGCGGCTGTTTTATGTAGGATACTTTTTGTGTGAATAGCCTATATTTGTTGCGAAATTTTTCCTTTTCCTGATTGAGTGTATATATTTATGTTTCAACGCTTAGATAGAGCCGTCAAAATAATAAGATCTATATCACCGACGGAGGATACTTACACCGAGTCATTTGGAATTGCGGTGAATTGTTTTCATCCATTTGCAATAAATGCATTACCTACGTTCGATCGAACTAAACATCCAATGCCATTATGGTATTTGATGGATATCCGGAATATGTAGCAAACCATAGCACCAAATATACAGAGCAATCCCGAGCACTAAAAACTGCTTCAGTAGACATACTTTCTGACGAGACAATGATCCCAACTGTGTCACAAAATAAATTCCTGGGCAATGATGCAAACATGAACAGCCTCATTGGAATGTTGAAGACAACATTTGAAGCTGAGAACTTCAAGGTCAAACAAGCCACGCAAGATGCAGATTAGCTAATAGTGAATAGCGTAATAAGCGTTTCATCGGTATTTGATTTCGTATTGGTTGTCGCTGAAGATATAGATCTTCTTATTCTTTTGACGGCTCTATCTACACGTTGAAACATATATTCTCAATCAGGAAAAGGAAAAATTTCGCAACAAATATAGGCTATTCACACAAAAAGTATCCTACATAAAACAGCCGCATATCATGTTTTATTCTTGCATGCCTTCAGTGGTGTGTGATACAACATCAGCATTATTTCATCAAGGAAAAATGTAATTTAAACAAGGTTATCCAGGTATTAAAAAATTCTAATGCTGATCCAGAGATCATTGCTAAACATGGAGAACGCTTCCTTCTTGAATTATACAGCTACAGTAATGTGAAATGTAAGAAAAGTATGTCTTTAAACAGCTATAGATATGCATGCTTCACAACATCAGCATATACCGTAAAAGTAAATTTAATATTGCGTCGCTACCACCAACAGAAGCAGCAGCACAACAACCTATCACCAGGTTCAGCAGTGGTATGGGAATAAACAAAATGTAGAGCAATAAGAATGGAAAATAAACAAGAACGGGCTAATTCCTTTCACCAGATTCGAGCTCCCAGTGAATGCAAAAAGAGATGCCAGAAAGCCTGTGGATGCAGAAAGGCTGGGTTAAAGTGCTCCGTTATATGCACGAATTGTAGTGGTACCTGTAGTAACTCGCAAGTTCCATCACAAGATAGCGATGAGGAGGAAGAAACGGAGACTATTTTCGAGCAAACGTATGATGAAATCGAGAAGGGAAGAGGATTGCGATGTAACTGATACGTAATCCCATCAAGGATGACGTGGAAGAAAGTTCGGTCTGTGACGTTTCGATCGGTACTAAAGACAATGAACTCGCAACACCTGGTCCATCAAGAACACCGAAGCGAAGGAAAATGCGCTAAATTTTGGAATAGCGAATTGCATGTGGGTTAGGTCTACTGGGGATACCACGATAAAAAAACGCTCCGCTTACTCTACCTCAAGATAGTGTGGAAATGAGTTTTTTTGGCCTAAACGCGTGTTGAACTGCACTTTGCGGCGCTCGTACGCCGAAACTATTGATTTTACGAAAAGAAGTTTATTACATGAATTGTAGGAAATTGTCTCTAGTCTAATTTTGTAAATAAATGTTTTTATCATAAAATGAGTCGGAAAGGAGATATTATCAAAAAACTGCTTTTAGGCGCCACTTTTCCAAGATGTCGGCGCGAGCGGCAAAGATACGAGGTGGCAAAGTTGAAATTCGGAAAGAGCACATAGAAATCTATAAAATTGCCCATTTTCAAAACTCCCGGAAAAACTTTCCAGGTAAAACTACCAAATGACTGTACTATAAGTGGAAGTGGTGAGATGAATATTACAAATGGCGAATCTGTAGTTAGAGCCCGTAATATGAGTTTCACAGGAATATTTAACAACTGTAATTTCTATTTCGGATCCTAAATAGACTAAATTGTGTTTAAAATTTAATTTTATTGATTAAAAATGTTTAATTGCTGTAATTAATACTTTTATATGCATGGTGAACATAATGCCTGAGCTGACGTTATGGATATTTAATGCCCGCAGAAGTATTACGAAATCAATTACATATAGCCTACAGTATCGCAGCAATAAACAACAATTATTAACTACTAAGGTATAAAACAATATAGCAATTTTAAAGGAGTCTAATGATAATTAACTAACTCACTGGCACTATCAAACCCGTAGTTTCATGGTCGCGTGGACATAAGCTCTCCATATATCCCTATCCTGAGCTATTTTTTTCTAATCATTCCCTGTATAATCTACTTCCCTCAAATCATTGTTAATGTTATTCTCCCACCTCATTCTTGGTCTACCAATTGCGTGTTTTCTCCCTGTTTTTTCCTACAAGAACCTTCCGTGCACGTCTTTCATTCCCCAATGGTGCCACATGTCCTGCCCACCGCAGTCCACGAGACTTAACTGTTCATATTATATCTGGCTTCCTACACAAAACCATGTGGTTCACTGTTATGAAGTCTTCTCCATTCACCTCCCTCTTTGGCGGTGTTTAATGATACTCCACTACAACAATAACAAACTCAAGTTAAATTAAAGACATTTGACCTTATAAGTGAACCACCTCCCACACTTTAGCTTCCCTCAACTCGGGCAGATTTACAAGCAATGGAAACAAGTAGTCTCGGTCATTTACAAAACATGAAAAGAAAAAAAATGGCATGGCTGAGATTCTGTGATCGTGGAAGCCATTAGTCTGTCATTGGGTCTGTGACGACCAATCCAGAGATCAGCGACAATATCATTCAACCGATCTCGTACAAGGGGATGTCAATATGAAGTGCGCCATCTTGCTGCCAAATTAAGTTTTATTCATATCGATGTACACCCTTCGACAAAAAAAAAAAAAGAGTCATATCTTGAACGCACATTTCTTTCAAGTCATACTCGGCACAGCGCTGGGTTCAAACTAGGAAACTAGTCATAATTGTGCAGTCCCTGAGCTACTGTATTACGTGGCATAAACTGAAGACTCTTCTACGTGTCCCGATAGCTCAGCGGTAAAGCCACTGTTTCTGTTAATGAAGATCGCAGGTTCGCGTCTTCAATTACGCAGTTTTTTTCGTGATATTTGTAAAGTAAAGTGATCCCACAACAGGCCCGGAGGCCCTTGGGGTAGTAGGAGGTTAAGGCTCCCACTTTTTCTAGACAATCGGCACTTTATATCAGCCGGGTTGTCAGCCCTGCGTGACGGCCGCCTTTACCCCAGAACAGGCGTCTGGTACTCATTTCATTTAGAGGCTGAGTCGACCCCAGGGCCATAGTGCCGCCAGAGGGTTTGGGTCAGTTTAAAAATCCTGACCCCAACGGGACTTGAACCCTCACCCTCCGGCTTGTAGCTCAGTGCCTTAACCACTACGCTACGGCGTGCCCCTTCGTGATATTTGTATTAAAAAGATTAATGAATTAAATACATTTTATTTCGACATTTGAATTAATCTATACTTTTTAAGTTCATAATTTGTTTATACCGTTGAGGTTATAACTATGTTAAATTATATTAGCTTGACCTGTAACGAACCTGTAGCTATGTAACGGAATTTTTGAACACGGTTTTCATCCACTTAAAAACATTGGATCGACTTGAAACTTTGTATACGTGTAAAGGACCCATGACAATACAATAATTTCATAGTTTTTTCTAAAATCCTGGCCAGAATCATTGGAAAATAAAAAAATAAAAACCTGTGTAATAGGTTGCGGACTTGTCGACTTTTTAGTCAATCGTTGTAAGAGCTCAGTTAGTAGAACCGTGAACTGTAGTGATATATAATTTCAGCAATCAATAGGTCGCTGGTTCAAATCCGGGCCGGAGGTTTTTTTAGAAAAGTATTAAGCAATTAAATTTTCATGGGATTCCGGATTATGACAATCAATTAAACTAAAAATTAAAAAAAATAATAATAGTTTAAAAAACTGAAACAACACGCTTTATTAGATAACCAAACTAAAAAATAAAAAACAAATAATAGTTTAAAAAACTAAAACAACACGCTTTATTAGAAAACCGAGCAAAAAAATTAAAAAAAAATTAATTTCGAACACGCTTGGGGGGGGGGGAAATAAACTGGTCAACAAAAAAATCATCTCTAACACATCTAGAATAAAACTAGAATTATATACAAAAAAATAATTTTACCATAAAAAGCGTCGGGTGCTTTTTATGGTTTTTACGTTTTCTTCTTAGAGACTTTACTTTTACCAGTATCTGTTTATTATCAAATATAAGTATTAATTGATATAGAGCATCCCACGCTTTTGATATTAAAATTATTTTTTTGTAGATAACTCTAGTTTTATTTTAGGTGTGTTGGAGATTATTTTTTTGATGACCACTTTAATTTTATCCCAAGCGTTTTGGAAAATAGAATTATTTTTTTATGTTGTTTTAGTTTGTTTAAACTTTTATTTATATTTATCTTGTATACTACCGTCTTCCTCAACTAGTTAAAATTTTCGTTGATTTCTCTCTAGGCCTTTCGATGCATGCTTCATCTTCTGGAGTTGTTGTAGTTGTACTGAATTAACTGTATGTCTAATAGAGGGTTTTGCTTATTAGGCACATTTTCGTTGAGAATGTTTGTATTCTTGGCCTTCTTGATAATTTCGATTTCTTGTAAAATGTTAATTTTGTGTCTGTTGTTTTCTCTGTGTATAAGTTACATTGTGTTATCGATATTGTTGAAACTGTGGCCGCTTTCTGAAATATGTTTAGCGAAATTTGATTTCATTGTTAAAGGAGAAGGCAAATCAAATTTCGCCGTTCACCAGGTTGAATCCAATCGAAAATGGGCTAAGATGAAAATGGAGATGAACCCTAATTGGCCTGCAGATGCACGAAGAACGAAAGATGGCTTATGGGCACAAATTCAAGACGCCTGGGATGCTCTAGCCGATCGTCCACATGCCTGTAGAAATTTGATTGGATCAATGTCCCGCAGATTGAGGGCGGAAATAGATGCTGAGGATTCACACACCCGATATTGATTTTGTTTTTGTTAAAGTTTCATTTTAGAAGATATTATTTTCTTTCTTCATTTAATTATTAGGTTTTCATTTATGTGTTTTGTGTGTGCATTAAATCCATAAAACTCAAATATAAAATTAAATATGAAACTATATTACAGGCGAAATGCTATCCTAACATTCAGTAAAAAAAAAGTAAAACGGGAATCGAACCCGTGAGGTTACGAACGCAGATATTGTGTGTTAAACCTCTCGACCACGGAAACACATAAAGGCAAGCTCTCTCTTTTATGTTACTGGAGTGTGCACTACGTTAACTAGCAAACACCACAGTACAATTACTGAAAACATGTTAATGTGAATAAGGCTTCTGCGAGTGCTCACGAAGTTCCGCGATCGGTTGATAGAATCAAGAGATGACTCATTTTTTTGTAAAAGGGTGTACGTTACTCCAGTTACGATAATTTCAACAAACAAGAACAGTCCGTAAACCTTTTGTCGAGAAAGACAATTCTCGTTCGGATTGTACAAATTCATGTGGATGTTCACATGTACAGATTCTGACATTGTGCACATTACTCTTTCCACTAAGGTGACTAAACACAACACAGTCGTGAAAGTCATAATTTTCCTGCTGCAATATTCCAACATTGAAGTTGGAGCAATATAAAGCCTGTAATAATTGTAAACCATGTGGACGCATATGCAAGAGTCTTCTTAAGGTCTTCCATGGTGTCATAACTGGGACTGCATGTTCACGATTGACTTTCCTAACAGACGTTATAGAACTTTGTATGAAAGAGTCCCGAATGTGTTTAACATTCTCCTCAGAAACTCTTGGTCGTCCCACACTTTTACCTTTACAGAGACAACCGGTCGACTGGCACGATTACACTGCTGTGAAACGCACGTTGAACCGATTTAAAATCTCCAACTGCAAAACAAAACTTTATCTGATGAGGAGTCGCCAAGAAAAGAATAAAAAAAGCTATGTGCGCGTTCATACAACAAAAGAACTTCTTACCCCTCGATAACATAACGACAAACTGCTGTATGTACACGGTGTAGATTACAGCTACATTTAACAATTACAGGGCGAGTTTTAATTACACCGATAAACTGCACTATTGATTCCTGACTGGAAATGGAGGATGAATGTCCTATGAATAAGTGTCCATAAATTCATCGTTGTCATAGTAGATGACACTGACGAATGGCATTATTCTCTCGGACCTGTTGCATTGCCTGCTAAATCACCGGACTTAACCCCCCTGGATTTTCACCTTTTGGGGCATCTGAAAAATATTGTGTTTGCTGAACCAGTTCTTGATGTGCATACACTTCAACAGCGTGTCCACGTCATCTCTGGAGAGAGGCCGGAACATGCGAAAGACAGAGGCAATCAATGATACAAAGTATGAACGCGTTCATTGCATCTCGTGGAGGCCACGTTGAACATCTGTTGTGACGTGGATGCGATTATGCTATGTAATGTTTGTCGGGACGATTTGTTGTCGTTGCACGCATATCTTTCATTTCCGGACACATGTTTATAGGACATTTTTTCCCTTCATTTCCAGTCAGGAATCAGTCCCAGAAGTGTGTCGGTGTGATTGCCGTTCACCCTATATAAATTTAATATTGGGCACATTGATTGTTTTAAAGAAATGCTGTTATACCGCGCGAGGTGAAACAAAGTAGACATGGCCACACAGCAGTGCTTCTTTTTTTGTTGACGCCATATGCAGGAGGTTTGCCTCGGATTATGAACCCATATTTATCTGCGTAATTTAATAGTTTGGTCCAATTTACTTATTTTAATTACTGTTTAGTAAAAGAAGATGGAGGAACAGACACCTAGCAAATAGATAAAGAAATAACTGTTTAAATTTATTTAATCCATTCAATCGAATGATTCAAAGTGAACTATGGATAAAGAAATAGTTCAGTGACGGAATATTGGAAATTTTCAAATACATTTTACTTAGATTTTTAGGTTGAAATACGACAATTTAAAGAAAAAAACGTTTAGTCTCTGCAGTTATAATAGTACGTAGTATTTGAATTGTGTTGATGGGCCGATAATTCTGGCGAGCAAAATAAATCCAGTTTTAATTATAATAAAAATTGTAAGGATCAATAATGCATGTGAAATGAAGGATTTAAAGTTTGTTGAAAAGTAAATAAAACAAATGTGATTTTAAAAAGGTTTTTGTTCATTCAAACAACATCACAAATTTCCCAATTGTTGCTGTAAGATAAAAAAACGACATCGTTGAAGCATGGAATGTTTTTTCATATTGTCAGCAAGGAAACAGTTAACTTAATTACTACGCTTTTAATTAATATATGTAGAAGCGAAATGGAAAACTGGAAAAAACCATGTCTATCCCTTTCCAATTTCGAATCTCTGGTAAAAGGCGAGATGCCGTCTCAGTAAAGTACTCCGGTTGTCCATATTGGGGACCTAGGATCGAATCCTGGTGGTTCCAGATGGGCACTGAAGGTGGACCATACCGGGATTTATTTCTCGGGGTTCACGCGTTTCCATAATTTAATCCCACCATCATTCTCCATTTCACATCACTCTCCTATCACTTCATTTCATGTTACTCTTCACCTGAAATTATTTAGAGTTGGTCTGGCAAACGATAGGTGTATGTAGTTGTGGTGATGAAGGGGCCGAGGCACATGACTATGAACAAGGGAAATTGTAGCCCCTCTTTAAGGCACTACCCACCATAATACACTACCTTAGCAACGTAGATTATATTTAATTTTCATTCACAACAACAACGATACAGTACAATAAAGCTACATCTAATATGAAAGGTAATGTGATTTCACTATAGGTCTTAGGAAGCCTTAAAGTTAGCAGGATGTTAGGCCTCCTACCTTTCTAGACAATCGGTACAAGAATTCACCTGAGGTTTGAAACCTACGTGACGGACTCGATAACTCCCACTGCAAGCGCCGGGTATTAATTTTCGTTAGAGTGTGAGTCAATGGTTTTACCAGATGGTTTAGTCCAGTTTGAAAAACATGATCCCATCGGGAAACAAATTTTGCGCTGACATGTCGCGTCGTGTATTTTAATCACTTAAATCCGGGACGCAATTTGCCAGCGCAAACAAAGAATATAGAAGATATTACCCGTACTCATTGGTGTAATTGCTAAAAACAAACCAAGATTTTATGACAAAATGTCGGAAATACAGTACTTGTTTTATAACTTTCCAATTTTAACGACGAAAGTTAGATAGTTTTGTTACAAATCATCGAGTTCTATAAAATATGAGCACGAAGGAATACAGAGATGTACAGAAAAAAAGTTATTGTGGCTTGAACTTAGTCAAGAGATAAATAAAAGCTGTAAATATTGTATCGTGGGGATATTATGGATGTACATAAATTTAATATTCTATTAAATTCAAAACTTGATAAAACTGCTCAGGCGAAAATCTGAAGTATTCTAAAATTTGGTATTTTCATCAATCATATGCTTATTTAAGAACTAAATAATTTATTCTATAATTTTTCCATACAACATTCATATGATGCTGTTGCTCTAGATACTTTTTCTGTCTTTGCTAATATTTCGTACTATTTTAAACGTTTTGCAACGATACTTAAAACTGTTTTATAAAGAATTTTATATGTTTATCTATGTACACAAATTATGACTTTTCCTTTCAATTTATTTTCGAAGTTCTTTATTAGAATTGAAGTTGGCATACGTGAACGCTCATAAAATTAAATCCACCAGAATGGCAGGACGTATGTGTGAATGACCAACATTTGCATTTAATTCCAAACCATATTTTAAGAAATAAATGTTCAATCACTTCATTTTGTTAGATTCCGATGGGCCAGTTTAGTGTACATCAGATTAGTTTATAGTTTGTATGTAATTTATTTCATTAGGTTATACAGGGACAGGTTTGTATACATTAATTTTTGTAAACACATTTGGAAATTTATTATGAACGTTGGTCATTTTCATTTCCCATATATGTGGTGCCATCTTGCGACGATTCCATAAACATAAGCGCCGTACGGTTGCGCTCCATGCGAAACCAGTATCACGCCGAGCGTAACGCGAGATTGCGTCACGTCGGGCGCGACACGCTGTATAATAAACCGTAGCATTAAATGAAAGCACGTTAAAAGTAATAATTATTTTTTCTTTTTTACAGGTGAAAAGTGCAAAAGATATGTGAGATATTCAGACGGAGTTTCAAGTGATAATGATGGATATTAGGCTGCTTACAACACACAGAGAGATACGTTACTGCTTTCATTCCGGTGTGTGTCTATCAACACTATATATAAATGTGCACACATTATATATATACATTAAAATATTCACACTAGCAATATATACATATGTATCTGCCATTACCCGTACATCCCTTCCAGGAGTCACTTAAGGAAGCCGATTTAATTATGCTTACTTCCCTAAAGATATCAGCCAGTGACACACATTATTATCTTATCGCTTGAAAGAGGCATCTAGCAGGCAAATAAGTTATTACTTGGATCGCAAGTTCGTTTATAAATTTTGCACAGAGGCTTTAATTTTGGTTTGCCGTTCTTTCATGAACCCGAATATCTTCAGACTGGGCCCAAGGCCGTACACTGCTTCTCGATAATTTGTCGTCTGGATTTTCCACCCTAAAATTCCATCGACCCCCGACAAGTTTCAATCTGTCTGCGTACCTCGATACCAGACGCCCAGGTCATCGAGACCTATATATATATATATATATATATATATTATTTAGCAGAATTCACAATGTTTCACATCTTCCTGCACCTAATTAATCTGATCTCATTCCCCTTCACTTCTTTGTTATTCGAATCTCCGCCATCCAATCTGTTTTCCCTCATTCTGCTCAAAACACAATCAATCCATGTAATTTTTGGCCGTACTCTTCTTCTTCTACCAAGTGGAACCCATTCCAGTATTCTTGTTTGGGATCTGTCTTCTGTAATTCTTTTTATATGACAATACCATTTATTTGTTTGTCATCTATGAAATCCACAATTGATGTTTGAACATTCATCTTTTGTTTAATTACATTGTTTATTATTTTATCTCTTCTAAAACGCTCCAAAAATCCATTTCTGCTGAATTTAATTTACTTACTGCAATAGATTTTAATTCCTATGTTTCTGTGCCGCATGCCAATATACTCATTATTGTATTAAAAATGTTTTTGTTTAAAACTTATATTCTTATCCCATTAAACACCATTTAATTTTGATATTGAAGATGCGCCCTTATTTATCCTCTCATTAAACGCATCAAGAGAGATCACCTCATCTCTTATTGATGGGCCCTATCAAGGGTATGATAACCAACCCCTTGAGCGGACCAGGTTATTAACGAATAACTTTAATTCAAGACTATTATGATGATGCGAATTGGCAAGAGGGTTCACAGCAGCTTCTGAAAACTGGTTACATGATCTACTTGCCAAAGGGAAGACAACTCCCTAGAGGTATGACTCCCCTAAAGCAAATCCTCCAGTCCTATTGGTAGAGCATGAAGCTGATGAGGTTTTCTTGTAAAAAAGAGTTGTCACGAAACTCTTCAATAATTGGCGAATATGCACAGTCATATGTATAAAGCAATCTATTGGCCCGATTCAACAGCTTCAATTCAATGAAACAGTTGGCATTTTTTTGCATTCTTACCGTGCACGACTTAAACATTATTATATCAGTCTCCCCTAGTTACTTGCTAGCAGGAGACTGAAACTCTGAACACCATTTCTGGAACTGTCGTGATCAAAATTCTTCAAGCAACATTCTTTAAAATTACTGTCAAATCTGAAGCATTGAAATATCTGCCCCAAAGGAAAATTCCTTCTTCAGAAACACTTCATGGTATGCGATAAGACATACTCTATCGAATATCTATCTATCTCTCCACACGTCACCACTGTTACAGACGCACTTATGTCTTCTCATACTCGTATACTCTCTAAGATTTCACTATCTTCTATTTTAAGCCACCTGCATAACATCCAAAAGGATAACACTGACTAGCAGACTTACACAAGGATGCATAACCAATGGGTTAAGTCTACACTTACCATTCAGTCCACACAACAAATTCAAGACGCTGTCCTTAACTTACAGACCTCTATTAAAACGGAAATAACACTATCGAAAACACGAACACCTCTTACTTCATAAACACCACAAATCGATCCCACACTCCAAAATTATTTAACTGAGAAACGCCGGTACCATACGTTGTACCGCGATTTTAACCATCCCCAACACAAACAGCTATACAATAAATTTGCTTGTTTGGTGCAGAATCGTCTGCATGAGACCATGATTTTCGGATGATAAAACCACTCCCATGGGAGGTAATTAAGCGAATCCGAAGGAGTCGAGCTCCACCTCCTTCGGGCATTTGTACCAATGGAACTTGGGCGTATCTGCCCGGGAGAAGGCCTGGTTCCTGCTGATAATCTCGCAGAACGGTTCTGCCCACATGCTCATGAAGCTGAAGTACACCAAACAGTAAGAGCTTTCCTGGAGAAACATATCCCTCTCAACCTTCCGGATATACGGCTTTTATAATTGAAGGACGTAATCCATACTCTCCCTTCCCATCGTGCCCTGGTCATGACCGGATAACATGTTCGGTGTTATAATAATTCACACATACACAATTGTTCGCAATATAGGACATAATATGCTACAGCAATGTGGTGTCCACCGAAATGTATTCACCAGACTCCCGCCTGATGGTCCCAGATCAATGAAATGAGTGCTGTGTTGCAGTTGGAGTAGTGTTGCTCATTCCGTACTGTCGGCTTTCGGTCTCTCTGCTTGTCCGGCAGTGTGGTTTCCGATGCCCTGCTCTAGAGACATAACACCTCATTTTGTTCAACTGATCCACATACACATCGACTGAACGGCGAAAGTTAAGAAATTAGCCGTCGCAGAGCATCAACTGGTTCCAGACGCGGCACACAGGGCAATGCTTAAGCACTGCCATCCTTTTTTCGTTCGATCTGTATGCCAGGTCCCTAAAGGGTAGGGAATGACTGGGGCGGATCTGAGGATGAGCTCTCAGACTCTACAAAAGGCTCCAAATAGTCAGCGCAAAATATAGCCTCTCTCTATCAAATCCTTCCATCTACCTTCACGTGGAGGGACTGTTTTTACTGAAGATGGAGGGTGAATGGCGAGATTCTGGCGCCATAAAACCAGATGCTCGGGGCAGACAAAGCTCTGTAGCCTTGTAAGGTTGTCTGTCTAGGAGAAATACAACTCCGAAATTAAACTCTGGTCCTCCATGGGGGTTTTGCAGTTGGACTGGTAACCCACCCAAGTAAAAAAATATATGACTCAGAAGTCTCAAGTACGAATACGAAACCCGGACAGATTCAATGGATACAACTTACGCAATGAAAAGGCTAGACGATTTGGAATAACGGATATGAACAATATTGCAACCTGTAATGTGAGAGGACTCCATACAAAAGAGCAGGAAATACAGTTACAACTAAAACAAAAAGAATTAATATAGCAGTCTTGACAGAAACAAAAAAGAAGTTGAAGTCAAGATCTTGAAGAATATACAATTTTGTTCAGTGGTATGGAAGAACATGTACATGGACAAGCTGGAGTAGCTATGATGATTCATCAGAAATGGAAAAAGAAAATAATATGATATAAATTTGTAAACGAAAGAATAATGGTAGTAAGGTATAAAATACCAAGAGGTCACCGTACAGTTATAGGAGTCTACAGTCCTGAAGAAGGAAGAATGAGAGATACAGAAGAATTCTATGAAAAATTGCAGGAAACTTATAATCAAATTAACAAAACAAATATGATATATATAGCTGGGGGATCTAAATGCTAGAGTAGGAAAAGTGCCCATAAAAGATGTAATTGGTACATGTGGAGAAGTGACCCTCAATAATAATGGCGCATTACTCAGACAATACTGCGCCTATAATAAACTAAAGGTAATGAACACCTTCAAGAAGAAAGAAGTGCATAAATACACGTGGAGTAATAGAGGTCACTGCTCAATTATTTACTACATAATTGGCAATGTAAAAGCAGCTAAATCGATACAAGATAAGCGAATTTATAGAGGATGTGACATATACAGCGACCATTACTTGCTAATTGCAAAAATAGTCTTGATTGCTAGATGGAAAAATATAAAAAGCAATAGAACTAACCTATCAAGTAAAGTGGACAATACAAGATTTAAGATAAGATTGTTAAAAAACAATGAATTAGAGATTTATATCAACAGAGACTTAACCATAATATAATAAATGTTCTAACTGTAAATTATGTGACAAAAGAATGGGAAAATATTCAAAATTATATTATTAAAGCAGCCCAAGAAGCGATTGGCAAACAAAGGATTTAGAAAAGAAAACGAGGACTTAAAATATGGAACTCTGATATCGAAAACGCCAATCGTGAAAAAACGAAAAACTTATTGCATTTTCTTACAAAAAAAGATGAAGAATCAAGACAAAAATATATACAGGCAAGGAATTATGCTAAATCGCTAGTGCAGAGAGCACATAGAGAGAGTTGCGAGAAATTTGTAGGAGATGCTGAATATGATGTATATGGCAGGCAAGATTTTGCATTTAAATGCTAAGAAATGTAAATAAATCAGAGAAAGATACAGCCAATATAAATGTAATTGAACCAAAAGTATGGGTTGAATATTATAAACACTAGTGGTTTAATGAGAATGAAAAATCTCACACTCCAGTAAATAATACATTTGAAGGATGCGATTTAATCACATTGGATGAATTAGAAACATCGATAAGAAAACTGAAATGGAGAATATCATCTGGGTCTGAAAATATAAATGTAGAACTTTTGAAATACGGAGGTTTGTTATTAAAATTAAGATTATTACACATCTTTAATATGTGTTGGATAAACAAAGAAATTCCCAAAACATGGCTCATTGCAAATGTTATAACAACTTTTAAAAAAAGAGACAGAAGTAAAACAAGTAATTATAGAGGAATTGGTATTTTGAACTCTGCATATAAAATATATGCAGGGATATTACTTAATAGATTAAAACCAATAGCAGATACACTGCTTTTAGGAGAACAGAACGATTTTAGACAAGGAAGTTCCTGCTCTGACAATAAATTCAATATGAGACAGATAATAGAAAAGAGACAAGAATTCCATTTACCCACATATTTAGCTTTCGTAGATCTTGAAAAAGCCTTTGATAAGGTGATAAGAAGAAAATTGTGGGAAATAATGAAGGCAAGAGGGTACCCGGCTCAACTCATAGAGGGAATAAATGTCTTTATAATGACACGAAAATTATCCTTATTGTAGACATTTTAATAAATCAAGGAGTTGGACAAGGGTGTACATAGTCACCTACATTGTTTAAAATATATTTTGACGAGGTTATATGATAATGGAAAAAATCAAGTCCAATAGGAATACAAATTAATAAGGAAGTGTATATGAATATTTTAATGTATGCAGACGATCTGGTAATTATACAGAAGTCAGAGGATAATTTACAAAGAGCCATTCACATGTTGAATCAAAGTCTCAACTTCAAAAACTAAAATTATGGCTTTTCAGGGCCGGAGAAAAAATAGTGATGAATAATGAAATAATAGAACAGATAGCACATTTTAACTATCTTGGTTCTGATATAACATATAGCTACAAATGGGATATACATAATAAATTAAACCGATGTCAAATGATGTGTGGCACTATAAGAAGAACTCTCCGAAAGACTTGAAGAGAAACTCAGCTCTGGTTTTATAAAATGATAGCTGTTCCTGTTCTTTTATATGGATCTGAATCTTGGTACTTACAAAAAAAAATCTCACACATTCAACCCGCTGAAATGAAATTTTCAAGACCCGTTAAAGGATGTACACGCATGGATAGATTACACAATGAATCAATAAAAATGAACTGGAGATATTTTCAATAGTGGATAAACTAGAAGAGTACAAATACCAATGGAAAGAACATTTAGACAGAATGGACAATACAAGATTACCCACAAATATCAACACATGGAAAAAGATCTTTGGGACGGCCAAGAAAACGATGGACTTGAGACCGGAACAGGTCGCATTGACCAAATCCTGGAAAGGAAGAAGAAGAAGTTCTGTATGCCAGTGCACATACGAAAAAAAAACTTAATAATTTAATTAACACAATGCCGATAAAATGATGTCAATTCTTGTTTGCAAATGTCCACTAGTTATAATAAAAGTTTGGGAATTATTAATCTAGTTATGAAACCATCCCTTGTAAAAAAACGCCAGATTATGTTTATATAACACTTTGGCTATACCAGTGTTGACCTATGGTAGTGAAGCATGGACACTAAAAAGACAAGATGGAAGTAGAATAACGGCTTGTGAAGTGAGATTCATGCGCAGAACAGCGGGTTACACCAGATGGGATCGGAAAAGGAACACCGATATCTTAAAAGAATTGAAGACTACGCCAATTTTGGAATATATCAAACAGTACCAACTAAATTGGAAACACCATCTTGAAAGAATGAGTTCAAATCGGATCCCCAAAGCTGTTTATAAGATCTCTGGGCCGTCCTATGAAACGCTGGTGAGAAAATTTTCTATAGGAACACAAAAGGCCTTGGCCTAATACTTGGGAGGAGGAAGAAGAAGAAGAAGAAATGTCCAGTATTATGTTCAATAGCGATAAATTTATTCGAAATTTGTTTCATAAACGAAAATGATAGTGAGACAAGCCATGTAGAAATATTAAAGCACTTCTCAGGACTCTGACCTCTCGTTTAGGCTGCAAACACTCATATTCATCAAGGACAGGCTTACAGAATCGTAAATATTATTCAACTGACAGAGAGAAGTTGTACTATACTCTCTCCACACATTTCATACCATCGCAGTCGACAACATTGCACCTATCAAGCTTCTTGGCTTGAAATAAAGGCCAGTAAGCGACAACTAGCATCCAGACATAGAATAACAAAAAAATAATACTTTTAAGAACAACTCAAGTAAATATTTTGCCATAAGAAAACGCCACAACAACAAAAATTGAACATAAATCAAAAACATATTTTGTCAGTTATGCAGAATTTCGCTCTATTTTTCTCCCTGTCCTTATCTGTGTTCTGCATTTCTACTGTAGCTATATCCGTGTAACGTAGGAAGCACTTGCATACGGGTAACAAATATTTGTGTTCATATAAAATGTTTCATACATCCCGTTGATATCTGTGAAGATATTTATCAATACCGCACGTAACATACGCATGAATAAAGGATTTATTTAGCAAATTCTTGCTTCTAGAGTTACCATTTTTTGTGTACCTATATTTAACTTTTTAGATCTAATGTCATGCATACACATTCGTAACTAGATGCCCATATATGCGATTCTCCAATCCAAAGGAAAACGTGATGTTCTAATTGCCTGTTTTATCCTCTTCAACAAAATACTCATTTTCAATATACCTCTTTAATAATAAAATAAAATGTTGTCATACAGTTCGACTAAACAAACATTTTATGCCTATAGTCAATAAAAAAAATACCACAAACGATAAAGTGAGAAAAAATCAACAGATGCTCTTCTAATAAGCAAATGGAAGGTGGAAGAAATGTTACATATCTTACTATTAAACATGGAGATACAACTGTAACAACTGCCTGAAAAAGATAGGCAAACAATTATATACATGACAAAGCCAACTTGTATTCTCAAATAGAATGGAAAAATGGTACATAATTGTAGATCAAAGTGATATGTTATGTAATGTAGAATGTATGATAATGTTAATCAAGTGGCAGGCCTACAGAAAAATATACTTTAGTCATGGATTTATGTTTACTCAATGTACATGCCTAATATCTCACTGAAACAAGTTCCTATGGGGAAATAAATTTCCTCTTGGAATTTATCAGTTGGAACTATTAAGAACCGCTGCTTTTCTTAGGCTTAAAGGACCTATGGGACTTGCAAAATCTGGTAGCGTGAGTTACCTAGCCGAGCGGTAGTATGAGGATGTATGCATACGTGTTTGGAAATAAACAAATGGATTCTTATTTTAACTATTTTATTACTAAAGTATAATATTTACAATCCCTAAGTATTCTAGCCCTAATTTACTATTCTAAGCCTATATTAAAACTACTGTACTTTCTGGGGTTTGAGAGAGTGGGAGTTGTGGAATTTATAAATCTACCCTAATCTACATGTTTAAAATTGTTATATTCCTTTTGAAAATTTAATATCAAAAATGTTAATTGTACTTGATTCCCTTCCAAAAATCCAGGACATATAACAAAAAATGGTCGGTGACTTACCCTTCAGCCCTTTTCACAGACAGACACGAGACACTCACTTCCCCGTGTTATACACTCAATTTGACATCTAGTTACCCTAACTGTACTCACTAACATTCCAATAAACTAAATGTAGAGATTTTACAGTTAGCTAAGGAAAACTTTGCTCTGAACTATATCATGTCTAAACTTTATTTCAACAGACTTTGCTTGAGCAATTAAAATCATCTATTAAACAATTAAATATCTATATAAAAGACTCTATGTATTCATAACATATTCCCCTCTTCTCAAACCCAAGAAAGGGTCTTTTAAGGCCCTTTTTGGGGCCGCTGAAGTTGTGTACTTAACTACGCACAACGCACAAGCTTCCTAGGTGATCTGGTTCCCTTTCCAAAATACTATTCATAAACAGAAATTTTAACAGAAACAATATAACCGTGGTCATAGAAATTTATGTGTTCAAGTTAGTCCATTTTCTCTTTACAATTAACCGCAGTTCCCTTCCAAAATATGGGACACAGACGTTTTCATACATTCATACTTTATATCAATACCACATTTATCTGGTTTTCAAATTACATCTGGAAAATGGATTAGCTTGTCACTCCGAACCTGAAACAAGAAATACATATATAAAACACTATTTATCTATTCTTCTTCTTTTTCAACCTGTTCAATGTTCTGTTTTCTTCAATGCTGTTTCTTTTCCACACTGTCATTCTGAAAAAAAGAAAAAATCTAAAACTTTAATTAGAGCTTATCACTTTCGTCATAACACTAAGCTTTCAAACTAGACCTGCCCACAGAAAAAACTGAAACACTATATTCTTGTTTGTCGTCTCGCTATGTCAGCTGCTCATGTTGATCTCTCTCTTCAGCATCCTTGGTTGAATCCATTGTTTGGAACCACGTTCTGTGATGTATCTTCCTTCAGTTGGTCAGTTGGGAGAGAGCCATGCCGGGTACTTGGGTCTTTCTTTGAAGTTCTCGTGACCAGCTACTTCCTATTAGGAACCATGGATTATCATCAGGATAGGTTTAATAAGATTTCTGCGTTTTTATCCAATTTTTCTTACTGTATAATACTGGTTGGGAATTACTATATGATCAACGGACCATCTGAGGTTCGGTTTGATATGGTTTAGGTATTTGCTTGGTCTCTCATGTCGCACCGTATTGACTGGTGGACATTTTCCATGCCGAATGACTGTGTCTCTGTTGTAGTAAGACGTACCCGCATAGACCCTGTCTTCCTCCTTTTTCCTGGTATCAGCTGACCTGACTAAGTTTAGTGGTGTGGGGGATGTCCTAGGTGACTCAACATCCTTCGTCGTTTCTAGCTAGCCCAGTCGTGCTAGTCAGCGCAGTCCTGCTCGTAGTGTTAGATCATGTGCGTAGTCGTTCGTCTTGTGCTGAGGGTGTTTACTTGTTTGCCTTTATTTTTTGTTTAGTTTTGTTAGTTTTTTCTCTTTTTTTTTGTTTAAATACTATGGGTCTGCACTACCTTTTTCTTAATAAATTCCATATGGATTTTTAGAAATGAATCAATAGTATCTTCTGGGGTTTCAAAACCAAATCCTAGTTTCTTAACTAAGAACAGTATCCCTTTTTAGGTAAACACCGAATCTTAAGCAACCATGTACATCTTTACTTTTTGTAATTTTTCCTAGGTTCAGTTCCTCTAAATTTACTCCTAGTTAGTCATATCTCAATGGTGCAACCAACAAAATTGTATTTTGCATTAATCTCAAAACCGCCAACCTCTTTCCTATACAAAATCTATCCTTGTTTTATCTTGTACGTTGCCTAGATTTGAACCTGGAGATGGAAAAGAGTGCTCTTATGCTTATCAATTTGTATAGCCATCATCAAGAAATATCAGTTTCTAAATCATCTTTTTATCTTCCCTAAAACTTCCATGTTGACAGTACTTCAGGTGTATATATAAACATAATTTCCATAATTAGATCGGTTGATATTTTGCTATATTTAGCAGCCCTAAATGTTTGCCTAATTCTAAGGGTTTTATCTAGTCCCTTTCTTTATAATAGAGTCCTGGGTTCGACTGGGTGCGCTCGTCTTCACATCAGTCGAAAGGATATATACTACACGTATTTATCATGTAAATGCTACTTGAACAAAGCCGAATTAGTCCTTACAATCACCAATTGCTGGCGTGAATGGACAAATTCCAAGGATTTTGTTCCTTAAACTTAAGGTATATAGAGACAATTCCCGGGCGACCAGACACGTCCCTAAAAATGGGATCATTCGGGCTTTCATCCCTAATATTCCCTTTACTGATACGGGAGTGTCGGGATTAGGATGTAAGGACGCCCCAAGGCCATAAGTACAATAAGAGAAAAAATAAATAATAATAATAATATATATATATATATATTATAAGAAAAAAATTATAATAATGAATAATATATATTAAGTAGGCCTATTATGGAGAAAAATGTTGATATCAAGCATGCTCATGAACTGGCCTAAATAAACAGGATGTAGATAAAAGTATCTAAAACTATATTGGAATATGGAAAACACTTTACTCGGCATCGGATTTACCTTTGACAATAACGGTCTGTAATCACCCTCTATATCAAAACGTATACAGTTAGGCCTTTCACTATTTCTATCAAAATATAATACTGTTAGAGTGGAGTTTCTGGGAACATTCAGATCGGAGAAAGTAGCCCTAGGCTGGGAAAGTCTTGGTTTTTCATACTTTAATTTGGATCGAAAGTAGGGGAAAATGAATATTTAAGCTAGGCAGTTAGGCCCTATGTGCATAGATGCTCTACTTGTCTGGACATGGTTTTCTCTGTCCTCTTACGTAGCCTAAGTGAACATACAATTCTTATTTTTGGATGGGCTTTCTCACAATCAATAATTATCGTACTTAATGAACTGTTGGAATAAAGAACTTAGATTCTGGAAAGAATACATATTTAACTTGTAATATGACCTCATGTACTAATAGACTTATATTAAACAGAGAACCTAAGTCTCGCCATTTAAACAAATAATTAGAGATAAAAGCACTATTTAGGACAGTTATTTAAATTGATCTCTCTTAGTCACGCTCGAGATTTATACAGAATATTTAACAACTTTCCTATGTTTTCCAGAAGTTTAATATTGTTCTAGTTTGAGATTAACATTTATTTGTATTCCTAAGAGTTTTTATATTCAATTGTACTTCCGAGAGTTTTAACATTTAATTGTATGTCAGAGAGTTTTTAATATTTAATTGTTTTCCAAGAGTTTTAATATTTACTTTGTAATTCTAAGGGTTTTATCTAGTCCCTTTTTTTATAATACAGTCCTGGGTTCGACGGGGTGCGCTCGTCTTCACATCAGTCGAAAGGACACATACTACACGTATTTATCATGTAAATGCTACTTGACCAAAGCCGAATTAGTTCTTACAATCACCAATTAATACTCGCAACCTGAATTTCTGTCATAGTTTCCTTAGGGTCCTGAGTTTGAGAGCATTGTCTTCCTTTCCCCACTTCTGAAATAACTGCCTCTATTTCTTAACTCTCCCTTTCCTAGTCTTAATTGTTCTTGAATTGAGATATGATTTTTAAGCAACTTGTGTCTGGACAGGGATTCAGGTTTTCATTATTCATTGACCTAATTTTTCCCTGACCATCTGATCTTACTGCAAATATATCAATCCACTTAGTTTAACCTCTTAATCCTTACTGATTCAATTTTGAAATCACAGTGATGTTACGTAATCTGAGTCCTTGTCCTCATTCTCCCTTCTGCTGCCCTAACTTCTGATACGGTGTACTTTACACTCTTACCTCACCTAACTGTTAGTTTGAAAGGCAAATTCTCATAGCTGATTAGTTAAACTTTTATAGATTTATTTTTAGTTTTGTATACTTTATTCCCTGATTTTTTTTCTCTACATGTATATTCAACTTCTCCTTTTCGTTCTCTACTCCTTACTCCCGGGGTTTCCTTGATTTCCTATTACATACATATCATCATTTATTGGGATTCGTTTTTCCTTCTTTTCACTCTGAACCATTTACAAACGTCCTACTTCAAGGGTTCTTTCCTTACTTCTTTTTTCACTCGAAACTCCTCCTATCTGTCCCTGCTTGTATCCTAGGGGCTCTAATTTACTTTAGACTGCTTATGTGCTTAAACTTATCTACACTACCATAGGTGTTTAACCTCTCGTTTTTATGTCGTCTTCTTCCCTTCCATCCTAGGTCAATCTGTCCCTCTTGCTCTACTTGTCGATTGCACAATCGCGTGTATAATATTAACTATGATTAGAGGGAAGTAGATTATACAGATTATGATTGGAAAACATTGGGTCAGGATAGTGATGTATGGAGAGCTTATGTACGCGCGGACATGAACCTCCGGGTTCGATAGTGCCAGTGAGTTAGTTATAATAATAATAATAATAATAATAATAATAATAATAATAATAATAATAATAATACAATACTTATTTGATTAAATAAAAATAAAACTGACAGTTAAAATGTTACATGTTTGTGACAAAGGAAAGAACTTGGACCTTTTAGAAGTTGTAGAGATAAATAAATTGAAAAGTAGTAATAAGCTGTTAAATTCCCAACTAGATATGAATGAATCATCTCTTTTAAATTTATAATAGAGATTGTAAAAAAAAATGGTTGCATAGTTAC
>JASPKZ010003787.1:0-24343 GCA_030220185.1 Diploptera punctata
ATAAAATAAATAATAATACGTGACATTAATAAACTTCCTAACACATCTGACGTTATCGATTCGTGTTGATGCCTACACGGTGGCAAACAATTATTTCTCATAGCACCCTCTATCCTCAGCTTTTTTTCAATCAATCCGCGGTATTATTGCACGCTAGCTACAGTCATAAAAAATGCTATTATCCCACCTTGGCCTACCATTGGGCGCTTTTATCTGCTTCTCCAATCACTTCATTCCCCATTCGTCCAAAAACCCTGCCCATCCCAAGCCTATGAAACATAACTGTTCTTATTAAATCTGGTTTTTCCACAAATATCATTAACATTGCTTGCAGTTTTTCTTCATTTGTCTATCTGTCGTTTCTATAACTGCACAAATTATCCTCTACGGTATTCTCAAATACTCGTGATTATTCTCCCAACTTAAGTAAGAGACCTTCCTAACTGAAGAAGCTAGTGTATTTATTATTCTAGTTAAGTCTTTATAACTTTGGGGAGAGAGTCCCCTTAATTTTAATTCACATGGGGTTTTATAGTTAAGCCTATGTTTAATATAATTTTCCAAAACCTCTTTCGCGTAGAGAACCTCAGAAGAATGGTAAAACACGGAAGAAAAAGTTAAGTCGTGGCGATGAAAAGAGAAAGAAATGTTTCACCGATGCGCTATGTTTCTAATATTACATCATGATACATACCATTGCCTCATCCGACCATCTTTAACCTCTAACAATTTTAATTGCATGCTCTAGTACTATTCTGAATTAAATAGAAGAGGGCTCTGTGAATCAGCATGCTTGAACCCACTGTGAAATTCAAAGGTATCTGAAAATCTGTCTACCTGTAACCTACCCTTTGTGGAATTTTAGACACATTTGTATAAACTTTCCTCATTAGAGTGTTGGCCACAAGTATAAGTGATACAGATAATTAATTTTCAAAATTGATGAAATACAATTTGTAAATACATTAAAAAATTTCAAATTGTAATTGAAGTATATTCTATAAAAGTAGACATTTTGTAAAGATGGTATATTAAAATTGAAATTGATCCTCTAATGGCACCAATGACAATTATATAAAGATACACTTCGTCCATACCTAAGAATTCCAATATTTAGCTTAATACTCCTTATGTAGTACCTCTTGCCCTGATCATCAATCCTGTGATAGTTATGACTATTTAATTGGTATTTTCTTTGTATCGTCATTATCTGATGCTCTATATATGACTTTCTTTCAGAGTCAACTTTCCTCAGATTGGCCCCTATTAGTCTCAAAACGGTTGTGGGATCTGATATTATAGCCAATTTTAGAGATGGTTTAAATGCAATAATATCTATTCGTCTATTCGTCCCCATCTAGTGGCCGCACCACATGAACTTCCTCATAACATGTTTATCCTTAATCTCGCAAGGCTTCTGCCATCATGTTTTCGGATAGTGTGGTTGCCGAATGTCTATCAGTGATTTTCCCAAACGACAAGCCCCAGGGACGTGTGCAAGGGTTTCGTGCTCTCTGTAACAACGTCTACTAATGTGTATAACGTTTATTTGATTTCCGAATTCAAGCATATCGTATAGCTTTTGAAATCTACGTATACTTGATGTACAGTGCCAAAATACTCCCCTTTATCTATACCTGTATTAACACAAAAATCAAATATTTTTTAATTTATACGAATTACTAATGAAATGTTCCTATAGTTGCTCGAATTCGTTTTATCCTCCTTCTTATTAGTTCGAAGATGGATTCTCTTTCATTCGTATGAAAAAAGTTTTTTTCTCTGAAACGTAATAAGCAACCGGCGAATTGTATACATCCGTTTTTTCTATTTTTAATGAATTTTTCTGGCGATTCCACCTCTACCTTATATATATATATTATATATATATATATATATATATATATATTTACTATTTGTATAGCAAATTTAACAACTAATGTAATCGCCATGTTGCGCTGTCTGTAAAAATATTTTTGTTGTGAATTTAATAGGCGATTAAAATATTCTCCATCTGTTTATTACATTCTTGGAAAATTAATTTCCTACTTTCATTCCTAATTATATTTGCTCTAACCTAACATTATTTTTTTCTTCCTATCGTACCTTCCCAGATGTAATTTCGTTCCTGAATATCTTCAATTTTTATTTTAATCCGAAAGCGTGCAGCCGGGTACACTTCTTAAAAACCTCATTTCCTGTTGCTTCTATGGTTTTCTCTTCTCCTTGATTACAGAAATTTAGGGTGGGGCATTACCTTGTTGAACTTTAATTTTGGTTTCTCTTCTATATTATTTTAATTGATTTTAAGTTGTAACGACATATAAAGTTTAAATTTATTAAGTTTATTAAATGTTTATTATTTTTTAAATAGGATATATCACATACTGGATAGTTCATGTTCAGCAGGTGTAGCGTTTCCTTTAAATATTGAAAATGTAGTTTTCTTATATATTAAAGATTGTAACTTGTAAAAATATGTTAGGCCTACATTGAAATGTGGCTTTCTGTAAATTATTTCCTGAGCTAGATCAAAGTACGTACCTGGTCATATGCAAAACGTAATGTATCTAAAAGTGTTAGTTATTTTAAAATGTGAATATAAATTTATCTGCTATATTTATATCATTGTCACTATATAGCTCTATGTTATAAATGGAGAGCGAAAGCAATCATCCCTGTCTTGTTTCTATTTATGTCGTCGTTATGTATCTTATATTATCTATTCCAGTTTTTACAATTATACCTATATTTTTATTCTATATATCCTATAAACTTCTTATTGACATTATTAAATGCTGGATGCGGTATGTCTTTTATATTTCATAATTTTCCATTGATTTATTCCTGTTTAATTTATCTACGCACTTTTCAAAAATTTATGAAATAATATAACAATTGGTATATTTTTCGCCCTATGTTTCTCAAATATCTGATTTCATTAGTGAATATACAGTTCTGAACAGAATATGCCAATTTAGAACCCCTTTTGGGGCTTCTAAGATAATCATTCTCCCTTATTATATTAAAATTAATTTTTAATGTAATGCATACAGTTTATAAATAAATTCCCAAATAATTATGTCTCTGTAATTTTCCTCAGATTGTGACAGTCTTCCTTCATAAAATATTGGATATATTTTTTTCATTCTCCGTTTTTTCAGGGAACTGACTAGTCCAACGTGTATTAACAGATTATAAAGTCGATAGTTTTAATTGTATAGATGCATTTTAATTAGGTTGTTATTAACATTATCAATACAAGTAACTTTTTATGTTATAATAATTATATATATATATATATATATGTTCCACCGCTGTGGTCTCGACGTAGCGTGCTGCCTTGTCACTTTTCACGCAGCGGGCCTGGGTTCGATTCCCGGTCGGGACAGGGTCCTGGGTGAGGTTTTTTTCGGGGTTTTTCCTCACCTGTAAGACAAATGTCACAAGGCTTAGGGCCCAACGGTCCCCGAAAATCATCCGGCCTTCATCATCCTTATCATTATCATCATCCTTCACCGGTGTGGAAAGCAATGGGAAGCTACCACACCTATATTCCCTCAAGTAAAGCTGCAAAGCATAACCTGAAAATGCTATGATTGCAGTAAAAAGACCTGCCCACGGGCAGGATTACTATGGATGGAGATATATATCTTAATATATAAAAATTACGTGTCACGTTGTTTGTCCGCGATGGAATCCTAAACTACTGAACCGATTTCAATAAAATTTTGCACGCTGTGTGCAGTTTGATCCAACTTGAGACTTAGGGAAGTTTATAACTAAATTTATAGTCGTATTATTTTGATTGCAAATTATTTGTTTATTATTTAACAAAGAGTTATAATTATCTGTGAGTTCCATACGATTCAAACAGATGGCCGTGTAAGGTAATTGGTTTATTATTTAACTAGGTGGTTGTGCTTTTTGTTGCAACCGCGAATTTCAATTGAATTGCAGATATTGATTATTTCATAATTTAAGTGTGTTTGTGTTTATTTTTTTTCATATATTGGTAATAATATTAATTTCGTGTGTAAGTATTAGTTTTAAGTAATCTGGCTGGAAGACGCAACCTAATTTAAATTTAACTGGACCGAGAAGAGACATTGAGCAATATGGCGAATCAGTTCTACAGACCATGAATGATGAGATATCAAGTGAATTTCCGCAAATTGGTATAGGCCCATGTGACATAAATCTTACATTTAAGAAGCATGTCAATTTAAAAACATATGACGGTCCTAAGGAACGGAATAACAGAATTTGTAAGTAAGTCTGTTAGTTATAATAATATGCCTAATATTACAGAAACAATCTCCATGCCTCAATTAAATGAAAAACAAGATGACTATAATATATCACAAGATTGATATTACTATACAGAGACTCTCTCTGATGATGAATAGAATTCAAACTGCCAACAAGTTCGTAGAAAAAAAAAAACGAAAGTATAATGAAATCAGCAAGCCTCCTCAAAATATTCCATCAATAAATGTATATAATCCTTATGATTACACTTATGGATGATATTGATAAATGCAGACAACATAAATTCATCTCAATCAACAAAACCACTTCCACATAAACCACACCCATATTTATACCGGGTGTAGTTAACGTACCCAGAACTAAAAAAATTGTGTAAAACAAACCTTTCTGATTTAGATTTCTCACTTAGTTTTACTACAACATAATTTACGTAAACCTTAGCCACAGCAACGCATGGCCGGGACTTCTATATATATATATATATATATATATATATATAGAACAAAGTCGGACCATTTATAACTCAAGAACGGCTGGACCGATTTTTATGATCTTTGATTTCTTGGATTTGTTTTCGCCCCGAATAGCAGATAGCTATTAAAAACGTCGGAAAAATTAAAGTAAAAATATTTTTTAGGCAATACGAACGTTCACCGGGCCAGCTAGAGTATATATATATATATATATATACATGCGGTGTGTGTGTGTATGGGTGATACTCCATGAGACCGCGCGTTGGGATATGAGTGCTCACTCGCAGCAGTTCTTCAACCGGACTAATTTAATTACGCTTATTTTACCTACAGATGTCAACGAGAGTCTTTTGGTTAGTACATCGCCTCAATAAGAATGTAGTAGGTAACTAAGATATTTACATGGATGGATGAAAGTCAGTTAAATTTTGCACCAGAGGAATTTTATTCAAGCTTCTTTTCGAGCCTCAAAATCTCGAGACCCGCAATCTAGAGTTTCCTCCCAGAGAACTTGTCTCTTGAATATTTCCATCCTAAAAATCCATCGACACAAGCCGGGTTATAATTATTAATAGGAGTATCTCATCATCATCGTAGTCCATTCACGAATGTAGGTCATTTGTTGACCTGTTTCGGTCTCAAGAGAAACATCATCCAAAAGTATTTTTAGTGCTCGTCCTCGTCTTCTTCTTCCTGCAGGTTGATAGCTTAACATTTGTTTGGGTATCCTGTGATATTGCATTCGATGAACATATTGCATCCATCTTGACTTATAGTAAGAATTTTTTCTTTTCCGTGTCTAAGAATATCTTCATTATTTTATGATATATTAGTGTGTGATCTTCCAGTATCTAATTTTTCAAAATAAATGACATATACATTTTCATCTATTAACATCGAAACATATCTTCTTTATCTGTTTGTTCTGTTCAAATATCTTTAAAATACATTGTTTATATCTTCTTGTATATATTAAGATTAATTTTATTGTGTTTTTATTCTGATTACTTAGATATTTTAAAATCTTCAAAGGCATTATCTCGCAGACCATGTATATCATGTTCTGTATCGCTGATATAGAGGGTTGACTGAAAGAGTCTACTTCTACATTTTAGCAATAAGTTTACAAAAAATATATTTACAAAAACTAATATATCTAATTAGAACACAGATGTAGGAATTACACAACGCACTTTTTCAGTATTTTGTATGGGGTCATTTATTGAGGAGGTATTTTCCACTCGTCTGGCAAAATTCGTTCGCTAGCACTGCAGTCTTATCAGGCGTCCAATAAGTTAATCCTTGTTGCTTGGGCAAGGCTCATGAACACTAAAATCCAGTAGTCTGCTCCATAAGTGTTCCACAGGGTTCAGGTCTGGACTGTTTCCAGGCAGTTGGAAGTGTTCTCTTCAAAAGTCTGACCGATTGTTGAGCTGTCGAGCTCTTGCTCCATCCTGCATCAAAACAGCACTACCTAGATCTCGGGAAAGATAATTTTACATTGTCTTACAAGGGATGCTTTCAGACCTCCCAACGAAAATCGCCCCGACAAAAACTTTCTGAGCTGAACAAATGTGTGGTCAAAGTAATTGGTGTGAAGTGCTGGCATTTCGCAACCATTCGCTACCCGTGAAACAATGCGTATAAAAGTAGTGTTCGCAACTGTAATGTTTGAAGTCATAAGTAATGAAGCACGCTGTACTCGAGAGTCATTATGTCATTTGGTGATAATGCGCATGCGTGGTAGGTTCTCCTGCCTTGTGTAAATAAGTTGCGTTTTGCATAACTATAAGTGGCGAGGTAGTACGATTCAGGTCATGGGTCTGTTTGTGGGTTAAAGGAATACTGTAGGTGAAATACGTGTATACTAGGGTGTGTTTAACAAAACTCTCGTGCTGCGGTACAGATGGAATGAGCTGCACAGCGGACAAACGCATCCAAGATACATCGACAGGCGAATTGCACAGGAGTTGTTTATCATCCTGGAGAAATATGTCAGTGGCGGGCATGGACGTGTCAAATGGACAGACATTGTTGTGTGACTGTGGGTAGAACATCGGTCACTTTATCTGAATATAACGATGTGCTCGGTAGTCCAGTTCATAACATGGCAACCAGTTCCAGTTCAAATGGACCATCACTTTCCAAATTCTAACGGGAAAGATCCGAAGTAGTTCCCTAAAATAACAATGCATAGGATTTATGACAGTGTCAAGAATGCAAAGAAAACGGTTCCAGCAACTGTCCGAAAATTCAAGACATCACCGGCAAAAGTGAGGCAAATAGTAAAGCCACAGAGAGATTGTATGATAGAAAAACAGACATGCTCGCATTCGAGAGCAGATGACTAACTAACTAACTAACTTACTGGCTCTATAGAACCCATAGGTTTATGGTCGCGCGGACATAACCTCTCCATACATCCTTATCCTGAGCTAATATTTTCCAACCCTCCTCTGTATAATCGACTTTTTCTCAAATCACGGATAATGTTAGTCTCCCACCTCATTCGTGGTCTACAAACTGGGCCTTTTCCGCCTAGTTTTCCTACGAGCAACTTGCATGCACTCTCTTCCATCCCACTATTCGTGCCACATGTCCAGCCCATGGTAATCTACGAGACTTAACTGTTCTTATTAAATCTGGCCTCCTATGCATATAATGTAGCTCACTATTATGTAGTTTTCTCCATTCACCTGTCTGTTCATTCGAGAGCATATGTACACTAAATTCAGCAATGCGTGTAATGTTTGAAACGCAATTCACTATTGTCATATAAATACTTGGGCGAAGGAAGCAGCTATTTTCAGAGGCATTTCCAAATTTAAAGCCAGCAATTATTTCCTCGACCAATTCAAATGCCGCTATAAAATAACATTACGTAATTAGTCCTCCGCTATGGTCTCGAGGTAGTGTGCTGCCTTGTCACGCAGCAGGGCCCGGGTTCGATCCCCGCTCTGGACAAGTTTCCTGAGTGAAATATTTTCGGGGTTTTTCCTCACCTGTCAAAACAAATGTCAGGATACTTTAAGAGGCCCAAACGGTCCCCAAACATCATCTGAACCATCATTATCATCAATATCATATTCACCTAATTAGATTAAGTTTAGGTTTAAGGCCTCTCCTGGCGCATCATTACTCATCGCCATCACCCATCATATCATTGGGGCAGCGTAACCCCCGCCTTCCAGGCGCCTCATCCTCAGAAGTGGGTTACTAGTTACGCCAATGCCAGGAGAGAGTACTTGAAATGTCGAATGACAAAACAGATGACATTGAAAAAAAAAACATTACGCAAGATTAAGATTCATTGCTAGGCGGAATGTTACTCTTGATACTTTCGTGAGGGCCTGATCATTAGAGTTTGGGCGCGAAGTTACGGACTACGTTTCTGGCAATGCAATTGGTGCCGACATGGTGTTGATTACGGATCTAAGTCCATTTGAGTATGAAATATCCTCACGTAGGACACTATCAATGGCCGGGGAAAAGACAACTGGAGCAACTATTTGATACATTTGCATCTACTATTCACTCCTACACCATTCATGCACTTGTTTTTTCATGTAAGGACTCCTCGAAAATAAATTGTACACCTGTTTTAAGAAACGTACAACCGTAACCAACCTCCAAACATAAGAATATAATTGCAGCACCAGTGATAAGATGTCAGCAGCTCTGCGTATTGTCCATGGATGCGTAAAGTGCTGCACACCAGAGCTTGTGGCGGCGTGATTCCCGGTCTGGCCAACCAGCTACACAGGTTTGATGATTTTGAAGATTTTCGGGCTATAGGCCGTGGTTCCGTGAGGCTTGTAGTTCCCCGACGTTTCGCCGTGATTCATGGTCTGGACAAACATTGACACAGATTTGATGATCTTGAAGATTTTCGGACTTTAGGCCGTGGTCGTGAGGCTTGTAGTTCCTCGACGTTTCTTGCGCCAGAGACTGCGTCTGGCATCCTCAAGGGTTGTCTTGAGGATGCCAGACGCAGTCTCTTGGCGAAACGTTGGGGAACTAGCAAGCCTCAGCGACGCCGCGGCCTACAGCTCGAATATCTTCAAGGTCATCATATCAACTCCGTGACGAGAAAGTCTATCGTGAATACAACATACCACATATTTATTGGCCAGGGCCTTCGGAAACATGGTTTTTAATTTACACACCAAAAATTATACCACCTAAAATCACAAAGTACTGTAAGCCTCTAGACGTCTATTTCTTTCGCGAGTACAAACTATTTGCGCGACGCATTGAAGAGCACATACGTCATGATGAGAGGAATGCCGTCAAGCTGCTTGATAGGTATCCTAATTTTCAAGTTACATTCGTAGGATTTACAATCAGTTGAGTGGAGCCTATGCTTAACTATACGTGGAAGGAGTCTGGATGCCTGTCATTAGGACATGCCACTTTCCGTCCCGTAAATTGTTGTTGGACATACATTTTACTGGTCTTGACAGCTATGCGAATTCTGAGAAACAACTTTCGTTTGCAGGAACTGCCTTCCTAAACCACATTACGCCGAGGTAGAATGAGATTACGTATATGACATTTTACAAATCTATCCGTTGTAAGTAATCTCGTTATATGCATGTATAATATTTCACAGGTTAGATGACGTTAGCGCACTCAAAGACTATAAGGCACTACAGTTGCGAATTACAATTTTTTGTTTTTAGGGGTTAGCGAATGATTTGCAAATTGCCGCACTTCACACCAATTTAATTGGGCCTCATACTTGTTCAGCCCAGAAAGTTTCGTGGCGATTTTCGTCGGGAGGGTCCGAAAGCATCCTTTTTTAGTAAAGATTTCCCAGCTGAGTACTCACCATCGACAGTCCTTTTGGTTTCCATAATATGCAGCTGTGTTTTTCCATATCTACAGATTCCAAAAGCACAATAATATTGAATCCAAATTTTGGTCTAGGAATGGAAGAATTCTTTCTGGATCATTTGTGCGCATGCAGCTGTTATGTCTGTTGGCTTCGTGACTAAATCTTATCTTTCACCGATATGCCTGAATTTGTCTTTGGTATTTGCTGTTAGATTTTTGGCCTCTTGTTCTATTGACGGCAGTTATATTTCCATCTTCTTTCGTAACCCAATATTCCGGACAGTTTTTTGAATCAACACCCAGAGATTTTGCAATATCAGAGTTGTACTCCCGTTGGTCATTAGTCTTGAATTCGAACGATATGTTCCCGTTCTGTACATTTTACAATCATCCTCTTGAAATATATTTTCACTGTTGTGATTATACTGAATTAAATGCATAGTAGTAAATGAATTTATTGCCTTTTTTCAGAATAAAGACAATACATATGCTTACATGCGAAGTGAACACAGAGTCATCTTTTGCCGAGAACCAAAACAAGGCAGTCATTTATTCTTACTCTATGCCAATTCATACAATATTGAAATAAACATCTTTCGGTCATTACAGCACAGCTAAAATATCTTAAAAATTATAATTCAAAACTTTTTAACACCCACCATTTAAGAATTTTAAAGTTGACTATGTCTTCAAAGAAATAAAAAAAAAAACCAACACTACAGGGAGACCTGCAACTATCAAACAACCAATCATGTGAAAACTTACACGATGAATCAGCAAATACCCTAGGCAAGTATCAAGTTGTTACAACTTCCACGATCTGTTGGGAAAAGTTGTATTACAATCACCTTGCAAGAAACTTCAGTGATTGAATCGGTAAGGAGGAGATACCTTCAGTTTTTTATGTATATTCCCAAGATATTTTATTTATATTTACGACCTTCTCTATGTACGGTGGATTTCTTATCTTGTAATTAAATCTTTTTCCCACCAGTTGTCATATTCAGTTTATTAGTTATACATCTTTGTTTAATCTTTGATGAGTTTTTTCTATATAATTAATCCAAATGTTTTATTCTTTTTTGCACTGCTGTTTTTTCCTTCTTATTCCAAATGATACTGAGGTAGGCTGTATTATTAAATATGTTAATTATAAGTTTTCGTTAGTATTTATACTAATATTTTCTGTTTTAAATTACTAATTTAATTTCCTTGTAATACCTGTACTTTAAAGATCTCGAAACTAGTTATATATGTCGTGTTTTCTTTTTTACTCTTTCCATTTTAGCTGCACTTGCAATCTTAGTAAATAAGAAAGTAATGCTCAGACCTAATATGACGACCTGTATATGTAAAAATTATTAGTGTGAATATAATGAAAATATCTCACATATACAAAAGTGTAGTTCTACCAACAACAAAATTGGACATGTATTATTTTTGCATTACTTTATATTGAGACGTAATTATGGCTTCATTTTCTTAGAGAGTATGTAAACAAATAACTGTTCATTTTGGTTACTTTTCAATTTCATGGTTACTATTATCAGAAATAAAAATTAAAGGGAATGCATTGAACTATATAATACTTTTTATTTATATATTTTTTAATCAATGCCATCTGGTTGTCATTACGATATTTCTGGTATTCTCTCCTCACTTGGCCGTAATTGTAAACTCACTTCTGAGTTTGGGGCGCCTGGGAGGCGGAGTTACGCTGTCCTGATTAGTATTTAATATACAATATTTATTATCAGACTTGAGCGGCTCGGTGGTGCAAGCGGTCAGACACTGGTCTCCTCGCAGCTGGGGCTCTCGAGATCGAGCTAGGTCACTCCATATGGGTTTCATGGTGAACGAAACGGAGGTTGGGCAGGTTTTTCTCGGGATTTCTCTCGTTTTCCCAGCCACAAATTTCATTCCACAATTTTTCCATACTCGTCTTCAACCATTTAATTTCATTTCTTCAATCCGCGCCTGTGACTTTGCGTCAGGGATGGTCAACCGGCACACTTGTAGTTGACACACCTCTAAAATATAGGGGTTTCATCTCATTTCATTCCTCGACCCGACCCTCAGTTGGACAGAGTTGAGGATATTTTTATCAGACTTCATGGCATTATATTATAATCCGAGGGGGACAAAATTATAGGTCGACCTCTGAAGAGATGCCGGCGGGAGCAACAGACCTAACGCTTGAAGAAAATGATGATGATATTCAGACTTGATGTGACTTGTTATGGTCTCCAGCCATTTCTTTTTTATGACTTGAAAAATGGAATATAAATTATGTTCCGATTTCCCACTCGCCTACTACATGCTAGGTTCGTGATGGACGAAACAGAGCCAGGGCTTTTTATTCTCGGGGTTTCTCGTAATTTTTCCCTGGAAAAAAGTCATTTCGCCACTCCTGAATTCTCATGCCATTCATTTCGTTCCATTTCATTTAATCTGCGTCTATTATGTGCGATAGGACTGTTTAAACGGCACCATTAATATCATATATGTACTTCCAGTAATACGGGTTTCATCCCATCTCATTCCAGGACCAGGCATTACGGTGTGGAGTAGAGTGTTTACTATTATAAACAATTTATATCCCCAATAATAGGAAACTGTAACATAGTAGAGTTGTGTGAAAGTGCCCAAAAGCGGAATTTATCAAAAATTGTTTAACCATAATTTAAGCAGTGGCCGATTCTTAAGTCCAGCCACTGGATCTCCGGCTCTGACGTTTTCACGACATGGATATTCAATGGGAGGGGCCCGCTTTATATATATGCGATTAGCAGATATAAAAACTGACCACATCTCAGCAATTTCAAACCTTAATAAGCGCGCTATAGCGGCGTTAAGAACAGTTGATTGGATGTCAGAGCCGGAGATCCAGTGGGGCTAGAGTTTAATGATCAGAAGTGGTTATTTTCTTGTTAGTCCAAAATTGCTGCTTTGGTAAAATGTGTGCTTGTAAACTACATAGTATTTTGTTTCAAACATAACGTTATTATTATGACTACGTAAATTAAATAATTTTGAATTTTATGAGATAAATTCACTAAAAACATTGCAATATAATTGGAAAGTTTAAATTGGACACAGACGGGTAGTATTTTTAAACATATGTTAAACACAATGATTTCCTACAAGTCGATTGCAGTTGGAAGAACATTGTTGGGGGTGTGTGCGAAACCTTTCTTAATATAAAGGAACACTGCGAAAGTTCTTCTCTTAGGGTCGAATGTTTGAACGCATTAGACAGTAAAAGGCGTTCTCTGCTGAGAAAGTTTTATCCAAATACATTTTGCTTACTCAGAAATCTATTCATGCGATAATAATTGTAAGCTAACTGACGAAGGTACCTTAAGATCATACCTCAAGTTAGAAACTTATCGTGAAAATCCCGAAGGGAACCGATGGGAACCGATGGTAACCAATGTAGTTTGAAACCTTTGCAGCTTTATCCAAGATGTCGGACCTTGAAGACTTCGATCATGTTTTCTGTATACGCAGAGATGAGGAATTTGATAGAGTCTACCAAAGAATTCAACTGGAAGAACAGGAAAATCGGCGTAATATTGCGCGACGCAGACGTCGTTGTATACGGTATTATTTGCGGGACGCAAGCGTAAATTCGTTCCTCTATAGCAGACGAAAATAACGGAAGTGGTTTTATCGCTGAGAATTCTGGGTAATTCGTTGCCAATATTACGAAAACGTCAACTTTCATGCATGACCGGTAAGTCGGCCGTTAATTCGATCTCAGCAATTGCTCACGGTGAGTCAGCTCACCAGTGATAGGACGTAATTTGAGTAGAGACTAATGTATTTGCATGCGGCCCTTAAAGTTGAAGTGTGTGACTATATGGTCAATCAATCTAGCAAGTTGAAGCGGAGATGTATAGTTGACGATAATGTGATCTATTTTAAACATTTCTTGCACCATTTCGGCAGACTACTTTAAATAATTATGTATTGTGTAGAGAGGGAAGTGTAGGTTGATAGTATGTGTATGTGTTTATATAGTGTAGTGTGTTTTATCAGAGATGATTGCAGAGAAAAGGAAGAAGGGTGAAACCGATGCCGGGACCTCGGCTACTCCTAACGAAAAACACCAAGGAGTGCGCTAGAATTAACGTCCCCATCGGATGGACGAATCGCTTCAATCAGTACCACGTGCCTTGTTAACTTACATACTATGGACAGATTTGCAATGTAATGCAGGAATCTGGTACACAATCTAGCGTTAAAAAATTGTACACCCCTATTAGTCCCGAGATTGAAAATGTATAATTGAAATTAATTTTACAATTATAATCTTCAACCATCCCGGGCATTGAACTCGGGTCCGATAGATCAAGAAGTTGGCATTTTATTACCTAAGATTGCACAGCAGTACTCCTTAAATAAACCTTAAAAAGTAATTTGAGGAAATAAATAGACCTATAATGACCCTAAGTCCATATAACATTGCAAGTTTTAGCCTCCTGAAATGAAACAGTGAGCATTTTAGCTTCTCTTTTCTACCATCGGCTAACATCACTTCCTCCTCCCACGATGGCTATGAAAGACCGATAGTAAAGTAAAAGAAAACAGCCCAATGTAATGAAAGAATGAGGAGAAATATGTCGAAGATGAGCAAGAATAATGAAAAAGGAAATCAAAGGAGTTTCGTTCTAAGCTCACTGAATAAGACGCTTTATTTTCTAAAATACTATATTCAAATTATTGTATTAGAAGTGTTATATTATAATAAAAAATAGCAGGTCTGAGGAAAAGTGACTCATTATCTATGCATTTTTATTTTTATTTTTTTTTCTGTTTGCACTACTTTTTCTGGAATATGTTAAGCGCATGTAAACGAAAAATATTCAAATATGAAGTAATTTATTCGATAACTCATTACCAATTAATCGGTCTAGCTTGAAGCCTTTGAGTTGATTTGAATTTTAATTAAAACTCACAAAACGGAACTAGTGCGGTATTGATTTCAGTTTGTGCTTTGAAAGCAGATGGCCAGATACTCTCGGCTTGTTAACATGCCATTTATTTTACAACTATTGCTATTCTCGTTTCTAAAATTCAAATAGCCTTCGTTTGTTCATTTTGACTGCACCTTGGTCCCACTGAAAAGAGAATTATTATTTGAAAATGGGCAACAAAATTAATATTTCTTTCGTCTTTTTTACATATGGAAATGTTTTAATTTAGACAAAACTAGTAGGTTGGCGCGGCTCCGTGGCTCAAGAGGTTTGACGATCACCGTAGGAGTCCCGAGATCGAGACTCGGTCACCTCCATGTGGGATTCGTGGTGGACGAAATGGAGCTAGGACAGGTTTTTCTCGGGGGTTCCTCACGTTTTTCCCTGCCACAAATTTCAAATTTCATTTCACCATTTCTCCATACTCATCTCATCCATGTCGTTTAATTTCATTCATACGCCCCTATGATAATGCGTCAGGAGTGGTCGACTGGCACCCTTGCAGAATTCTATAAATATAGGGTCTTCATCTCATCTCATTCCTCGACACGACCCTGAGGTGGACATGAGTTGAGAATATTTATATTTATTTAGTAGGTAGGCCAAGAACGAGATGGGAGAATGATATTAACTATGATTTGTGGAAGATGGATCGCACAGGGAATGATTAGAAAACATTAACTCAGAATAGGAATGTAGGGAGAGATTATGTCCCGGGTTCGATAGTGTGAATAAGTTAGTTAATTAGTGAAAACTAGAACTATTATAAATCGATTCAGTAAGAATTATATTGAGTTTATTATATAACTTCTCCCACGCAATTTCCATCTCCTCATTTTCGTGATACAATCAAATCAGTCTGTGGATTGTGGGCTCACGGAGGTATAACTGTTTGAAGATAATTCCACTCATTTGAAGGAGTTTCTTGTGGATTTTCCAGAAATTAAAGTAAAAGGATTTTATTTTAAAAGCGCAGAGAAACAAATTATTTTGAATGTTTTGAAACAGTTTAGAGAAATACAGTAACCACTTCAGTTGTGGCGAAAATAACAGCAGAATTTACATGTGAGTGAGCGTATATCATATGTTCTGCTCTTATTGTACTTGTAAATGAAGGATATGTACCGACATCATGAAAAACAATTCATGACAAAACACCGTTGAGGATACTATGTAAAATTTACAATATGAAAATAGAGTACCTGAGATCTCAGTCTTCCTCAACTTTGGATGTGGGATGTGGAGTACTTTCGGAGCATATGCTTCGTCTTCCGCTTGTAAATCGGTACTGGTTGTTCGTGAGAATTTTGTAGAGCGGGTTGACATCACTGGGTGAGTTTTCTTTCAACAGATGATGTTTTTGGTTTCTTTTAATATCTCGATTTATTCGAGAATATTGATTTTGGGTTTGTTGTTTTCTCTATGGATGACGGATAAAATGTTGTCGATGTTATTGATTTAGTGATCTGTTTCTATAATAGGGGTTGCAAAAATAGATTTGCCTTCATTAAATCTAAAGTACTTAAGATCCATATATATATAATTTTTCTCTTTAATAAATAAGAAATGGAAGTTTCTAATTATTGCTACCATCTTACCTTGTATTCAGTCTTATTTCATGTAAAATATGAATTTGCCTAAGAACAATGTTTCTATCGATGACAGTTCCGTAAACAATTCAGTCATATCGCGGGTAAAAGTAGCACCATGGTTTCCCCAATAGACGGAATCGACGAAGTAATAGGCCTACCTTATGCAAGTTAGTTTACAGTACAACTGGTACTTAGCTCGGAATTGGTACATTCGTTTTTGTGCGATTTCACTATTTTATGTTTAGTACTTTACAATTGTTAGTTTATTGCTAGGATACTGTATACATAATTGATTTGGTAATACCTCAGCGAGTATTAACATTTTCAAAATGCCCGCGCAAGCGTCAGTTTATCATGCATATAAAATAATAATTACCACAAATAAAACAATGCATGTTTACAAGAATAACATTTCCTCTATCTTATGCGTCTCTTATTATATTCCCTGCAGTGCCCTAAACCGACTCGAAAAGTATTACGTTTAGAGACTTAAAACATATAGGGACAATGCAGCCCTAATTGTAGAAGCTATGCAGATGCCGTGGCATTCAATATGGACGCTGCATTCTGTAGATGAAAAAGTTGAGACACTAAATGACTTTATACTACCATTATACAACAGACACGCCCCACTAAAAACTAAACTCGTGAAACGACGCCCTGCACCCTGGATGACTCTTTCAATTCGTAACTTGATGGCTGATAGAGACGTAGCACATAAGAAATATAGACTCGACAAAACAGACACAAATCTCAATCAATATAAGCAGTTACGTAACAAGGCAATTCAAGCTATAAGAAACGCCAAACTTAGACATTTTATACAGCCTAACAGATACCAATACTTCAGAAATCTGGAAAACTTGAATAGAATGGGAATTGGGAGAAAAAGACACACAGGTAGACAAATTACCTGTTTCCCTGGACACACTCAATAATCACTTCACGTGTATAACTACTACTCCAAAGGATAAAGAACAAACAATAAATGAATTATCACTGACAAATCAACCCGACAGAGAACATTTCCACTTCTCATATGTTACAGATTACGACGTAAAGAAATCCATCATGCGAATAAAAACCAAAGCAGAAGGAACTGACCGTATAAATATTACTTTACTGAATAAAAAATCGAAGCTATACTACCTACTATAACTCATATTTTTAAACTCCTCACTACAAACTTCTACATATCCCTCATTGTGGAAACAAGCCCTCGTACGCCCACTGCCTAAAGTGAAAACGCCCTCAACCCTGAACGACTTTCGACCCATTAGCATTTTACCTACCCTTTCAAAAGCTCTGGAACGATTAGTCCATAAACAACTGACTGACTACCTAAATGAACACAACCTTCTACATCAATTTCAATCAGGCTTCAGGACAGGACACATATACAATACTGCTCAACTAAATATTTGCGAAGACATACGCGAAGCTGCTGACAATCGAAAACTTACCATTCTTACATTACTGGACTTTAGTAAAACATTCGACACGGTAGACTTGGACTTATTGTTGCATAAACTTAAAAACCTCTTACTCTCTGATAGTGCCACGAAATGGTTCAATTCCTACCTTCATGAGAGCCAGCAATCTGTTGTAGGAAATCATACATTATGTTCTTCTTGGTTCCTTCCGTAAAGCTGGGGTTTCCACAGGTTTCGGTACTTGGACCTTTGCTTTTTTCAATCTACATAAATGACATATCTAACTCCCTAAAGCATTGCAAACATAATTTATTTGCAGACGGCATGCAAATCTACATCCATAGAGACAAATATTCACTAAATGACGCTGTTGCCAAAATTAACGAGGATCGTGACTCACTAATGACTTGGACAGTTAAATATGGACTGCAATTAAATCCTAGAAAGTCACAATCAATCATTATGGGTCACCAGAGACTATTACCTACAATTAACCTACACACAGTTTCGCATGTGTCACTAAATGGAGTTCAAATCCCTTATAGTGAGACAGTAAAAAATTCTAGGAGTACTGGATAAACTCCAGTATACAATTCACCATATGAAAAAGAAACAGACAACAACATAGCATTCCTAGACATCCTGATCAAAAGGGAAGAAAGACACAGCAACATTTATCACACTATCTACAGAAAACCTACCCACACGGACAGGTATCTTCATGAAACCTCGAATCATCACCCTAAGCAAAAATTTGGAATCATCAAATCATTGACAGATCGAGCAAAAAAACGTTGTCATCCGGATTTATTAAAAACGGAACTTCAACACCTCCAGACGGTATTCACAGCCAATGGATACACCAGGAAAGAAATCAACCGAGCCAATCATCCCAGACGATACAACAGCAACAGCAGCAAGGAATCAGAGGAAAAAACTTCAACCAGGGCATTTTTACCATTCATCAAGAATGTAACGGAACGCATTGGAAAACTACTAAAGAAAGAAGACATAAAGACAGTATAGAGGCCTACCAAGGAAATCAAGAACCTTCTCAGACATATAAAGGATCAACTCCATCCTCATCAGAGAGCAGGCATATACAGGATTCCATGCAGTTGTGGAAAAGTGTATATAGGCACCACTAAACGCACCATCGCAACCAGACTTAAGGAGCATGAAAGATACAGTCGTCTTAAACAAATGGATAAGTCGGCAGTAGCAGAACACTCTTTACTTGATGACCACAGGGTACAATACCAGAATACAGACATATTATCTAACTGCACACACTATTTTACCCGTCTACAACGAGAAGCCATCGAAATATTCAAACATAATAACAGTTTCAACAGAAAAGAAGAATCATTAAAAGTCAACAAAGTATGGATACCGGCTCTAAAAAACGCAAAATGTAAACCTCTACAAGCACAGTCGACTAGACTATCAAACAGCAATCTCAGTGGAACAATGGAAGTCCCTACCGCTGAACAATCAGAAGACAGATATAACGTACAGTCGACTAGACCATCAAACAGCATGATCATTCATGAGCGAGCTTGTATACAGTGCACGTCGTTTTCTGAGAGCAGTATAACAACGCGAAAATTTGATAAAATAAAAAGTAAATTTCTGCGGGTTTCCAGGTGCTCCACCTCCCAACTGCAGCCCAGCGATCGGCTAATAAGTGCTACTGTCTACTGAGTGTAGTGGTTATAGTGTTTTGTGTCTTTTTGGGTGCTGTGAAAAAAATCAATAAATCGGCGAGGCTTGGCAGCCAATCAGAAGTGTGCGTGGTGCGCGCACCACCACACAGGGCCACACCCTGAAGTGGAAAAGTTCTTCTAGTGGTTTTCTTTTTGAGTTTATATTGCAATCCAAAGCAACTCTAAACTGTGAGTGGTTTGGAAAAAAGTTCAATCCTATTTTTCGTTATTTTGGTCTTTTTGTGTTTGTGTTAGTGTTTTTTCTTTGTAAAGTGAACTGGTAAGTACCACAAAATTATGGCTTATTCAATTTCTACAATATGTTAGTGCTGATGTAGAAGAAGCAGTCCCGAGTACGCTCGAAGACTGGGAGGAGATCGGCTCAGGTTGAAAGTTTTATTGAACAGCAGAATATTAGAGCTGGCTCTAAACCAGCAGAACGTTGCCGAACTAATCAGAGGTACATTCCTCATTATTATGCGGCTACACTCCAGACGTACAGAGACTTCGAGCGAACAGAGTATGCTCATGAACTTACTCGTCAGTAATAAAATAACAATTGATGAAATACATAGTAATTCTGATGACCTTGTAAGCTACTTAAAAGGCTTACTAGCTGAACTAAAAAGATTCACAATAGATATCCAAACCTCAGCTTTCTTCGAAGTAGCCACTGAGGAAGCTACATCGACAAAAATAAGAATTAAAAGACAAAGGGACCTCTTGAATTTACTGAGAGCCCACCCCGACAAGGTGGCTCCAAAAGAACAGAAAGGAAAAAAAGAATGACAAGTGAGTCTCATGACAGCGATGGCATCCGCAGTGTCCACTCAAAATAGATTTGCTTTACTAGCAGATAGCATGGATCACTGCTGGAGCCATTAAACTCACCTGCTCCTTCTACATCAAAGGAACCTGATGCAATGAAAAAAGAGAGGAATTTGCCTGCGACTACGGCGCAAAACGCAGACCTTCGCAACAGAATGAAAAAAACATAAATTCTACTAATACTGAATCTGGAAAGGGAAAAAATTCAAATGATCAAAATGTCCCAAAGGAATCGCGACCGCCGCCCATAACAGTTATTGGGCACGCCGGATTATTTAAAATGAATGCAGAAATTAAATCACAAAATTAACCGGCGATCTAAGGTTGTTAACACTCGTGAAGGTCTGCGTTACTACGCCTCCAAAGTGGCAGACTTTGAAATGTTACAAACTTTCTTCAAACTGCAAATAAACAATACTACACTTTCGTTATGAAGAAAGATCTGCCACTTCGGGCTGTGTTGAGGAGATACTACCAGCAGTCACTCCAGTCAGGAAATAGAACAAGAACTTAAAAGTATGGATTATCCTTTAAAATCCATGCAAGCAAATCAACAAAAAAAAGAAAAACGAAAAGAAATTCCCTTGCCTCTGTTCATCCTGGAATTGGAAAATAGTGATGCTGGTAAGGAAATCTTCAACTTGAACCGTCTCCTCTACACAGTAGTCGAGGTTGTACCTTACCGACCAAGGGCTGGGCTAAAGCAGTGCTTTAGATGCCAGCACTTTAATCACACTTTTTCGGCCTGTCATAGGACCCAAGATGTGTGGTTTGTGCTGGCGCTCACAATCATAAGGACTGCCCAGTCAAGGCTGCTGCCTTGACTGATCGGTCCTTATTAAAATGTGCAAATTGCAATGGAGAACATCCTGCCTCCTTCAGAGGATGCGAAGTGTATAAGGCTGCCCAGGAAGCCTTACCTCAAATCAAAAAATAACGGTACCTGCATATAATGTACAAACTCCCAGGAGTTTTCAATCTAAACCTATCAGGCCTAATGTGTCTTTCAGGCAGCCTTGACACCTCAACATCTCTCCAAACGAAGCTCTATAAGCACTGCTCAGGCCCGTCTTGGTACGATGATGCAACCTACTGGGCATGGACAACATTTGCTCAGGGAAGTCAAGGCTGCTCTAGCAAGCTTTGGCTCTCCTATGGAGCGAATGATGTTCATGGCCCAGCTGGCAATATTATGTTTCGGAGATGGATAGATTCACCCACGGAAGCTATCTCAATGTCGTGGCATTTAATGCAACGGTATAGCTACTCAAAAACTGAGCTAATCACTTTTTTACAAGAAAGAAATATCGACATTCTTCTAATAAATGAAACTCATTTAAAACCGCAAACAAAATTTCCAAATTCCGAACTACTATACATACAGAAACGACCGAATTGACGGTCCCCTTGGTGGCACAGCTATCTGTATAAAGCGCACCCTCGGCCACAGAGTGGTCACTATTCCAAGGCTCCAATTTATGGAAGCCACAGGCATTCTTCTACCACATCTCAAACCGCGAAAATATTTTCATAGCATCAATCTATAGATCTCCCACCAGGCTGCTAACAAGACACGACCCTCAATATTCTTACATCAGTCTCCCCTAACTATTTTGTTAGCGGGAGATTTTAACGCAACAACATCTCTCTCTGGAATTGTCGTGTCCAAAATGCAGATGGTGTAACATTGCAAAATTATTGCCAGCATCGAAACATAGAAATCTCTGCACCAAGGGAACATACATTCTTCACACAACACAGCTTATGGTATTCGCTCTGATATTCTCGACATATTGCTATCGAAGAATGTCCCTATTTCTCCACACGTCACTACAGCAACAGACACATTAAACTCTGACCACTACACCAATACATTTAAAATCTCACCCACATTTTTATTGTCCTCCCCGCTTAAATTACAACATGATCACACAGACTGGCAGACTTACTCTACACTGCTTAACCAATGGGTTAAGCCAACACTCTCTGCCGAGTCTACACAACAAATAGAACACAGCGTCCTTGAATTACAGGCCAGTATTAAAACGGCCATAAGCCTAGCAAACAACACGAACCAATCAAACTCCACAGACAAAAGCACAGATCCCACACTCCAAAATATTTAATTCTAAAAAGGCGGTACCTAAAATGGTATCGCGATTTCCGAAGTCACCAACACAAACAGCTATACAATCACTATGCTCATTTGGTGAAAAACCCGTCTGCAAGCTTTAAGAAATGCTGACTGGGAAAGTCCCTTCAGCATTACAACGGATATAAAACCCACCTTGGGATATTCTTAAACGTATACGAAGGAGTAAAGCTCCGGCTCCTCCTTCAGCAATACACTACAATGGAAATTGGGCATATCTCCCTAGGGAGAAGGCCAAGCTTCTAGCTAAAAACTTGGCAGACAGGTTTTAAACCACATGAGCTCACAACACCAGCTCATGATAATGAAGTACACCGTACTGTTAGTGCGTTTCTTGAGAGTCCTATCCCACATTCACCTTCCTGACATACGGCTTTCAGAATTGAAAGCCGTTATCCAGTCTCATCCCCCACCCAAAGAGCCCCCGGTCACGACCGTTATACCAAACCTGGCGGTAAAATATTTACCGCCAAAAGCCTTACTCCTTATTTCTCCAGATAGTTAAACTTTGTTTCCGATTCCATTACTTCCCTGAAGTATGGAAGAGGGCCAAAGTTATAACTATCCCCAAGCCTGGGAAAGATGCTACCGTCCCAGACAATCTCAGACCAATCAGTCTGCTGCCTGTGCTGGGCAAAATAATGGAGAAACTTATTTTGGCACGTCAAAAAAATGAAATTTCAACACTTGATCTTATACCTAATCATCAATTTGGCTTTAGAAAATCGCACAGTACTCCGCTCCAGCTAGCAAGACTGGTTTGACCAGATTGTCACGGGCTTCAACGCTAAGAAATGCACTTTGGCAATATTCCTCGATATTGAGAAAGCTTTCGATACGACTTGGATAAGTGGACTTATCTACAAACTAATCAAATTCAACATTTCGGCAGACTTAGTTAAACTTCTTGCAAAATACCTCAGTAACCGAGAACTTCTATGTGTCGGTTATGGGTATAATTCCGACTGTAAGCCTCTGCGGGCTGGAGTCCCACAGGGTGCAGTCCTCTCACCTATCCTATACACATTATATGCGTCTGACTTTCCTTCCTTACCCCAATATCCAGTATAGCTTCCTTCGCTGATGATACATGTTTGTACTATCAGGTTTCTCTCCGCGGTATACTTAAATGTATCCGCATCATCCAAAGAGCCCTCATTAAAATACCATTCATACCTGGCTACATCTGTGGAATATCCAATGCAATGCTATAAAGAACAAGTTGTCTTATTTAGGAGAACCTACAGATGTACTCCCATCCGACTCACTCTGGGAACTCCAATTCCGAACAGAGACTACAGTCAAGTATCTTGGAGTCCATTTGGACTCCAGGCTTACGTTCAAAATTCACATTCAGAAACTAAAACAACAAGCAAATGCTGCAATTGCAATTTATATCCATTTATCAAGTCGAATAATCTATCTACTCGGATCAAGCTTCACAATATATAAAGCTGTGATCCGCAGCATGTTGCTGTATGGAAGTGAAGCCTGGAGCGTGATAGCCGCAATCCCATAAACAAAAATTGCAAGTCATTCAAAACAAATGTTTAAAAATTATCTTGTCGGCTCCTCCACGCACAAGAATTAGCAGGCTTCACGACCTAACGCGAATGCCCTATATTGCGACTACAATTGAAAGAAGGAAAACCAAGACATGTTTCATGTCATACAGCATCATGACAATCCAATTGTTCGTAATATAGGACAAGCGTTACAGCAACGTGATGTTCACCGAAATATATTTCCTCAACCATGCATCAGACCTCGGAGATGAGTGTTGTGAAACTGCCCAGGTAGTGTGGCTCACTATCGTGTCGCTGGCTTTCGGACTCTCTGCTTGTCCAGCGGCATGATTGATATGATGCCCTATCTGGGTTAGTGAATCACCTCATCTCTAAACTCACACATATAAAATAACATCTAGAAAAATTTTGAAAAACGCTAAAGTCTCAAATGGGATTGAACAAGCGAATAAACTCAAAACCGATAACCACTAAGGAATTTGGCTGTCAAGGGACTCAATCAGCCCCAGAGCAGCACCCTGGGCGATGCAAGTCATTGCCAACACT
>JASPKZ010003788.1:0-29527 GCA_030220185.1 Diploptera punctata
GTTATTCTCCCAGTCTCAATTTATTTAAAGTCGTCAAAAGACAACAGGGCTGTTCTAATATAAAGAACAATTGAGTCATTATGAATACTAATAAAAGGTTTTTTTACTTTTTAGGACATCATCTACTTTGCCAAACTAAAGTTTCTTTAGTTAATAGAACAACCCCTGCTTCCTGAATCAGATGATGATTATCGAGTTCACGTTGCCGCATCTATTCTCGCTTATTGAAAGCCGAGGAATTTCAGGCACGGAGGCGAGCTTGCTGCCAGACTCAAATAACAATAACAGATTTGCAATCTCTTTAGACACCAATCAGATAAAACATAGATCTGTATCTCTAAAGAAATCTGTTCACCAACATTACTGCTGTTGCGTGAGTATCTTTGAAATTAGTGAAATAATTATGCAAAAATACTACTTCATTACTTTTACTATTTTAATTACACTGGTCAATATTATTTTTGTCTCATGAGTAGCAATAATTGTACTTAATGCAGTTTCTTATCGTGTTTTCAAATATGTATTCGAAATTTCTCCATCACCCACAGTTTTTTTATTTCAATTTCAATTAATGGATTTAAATAATTATTTTGTAATAAACGTCTATTCGTCCATTTGTCCATCGAGCGACGAGCACGGAGAACACTTTCATCAGGAGATTTCAGCTGTGGAAAAGAGATATCAAGGCAAATGGAACCTTAATATGCTGGCCGATTATTGTTGGGCCATCAAGAGGGATGCTCCACAGGCGAAATATAGCAGAAAATCGTCATTTCTTACATTCTAGGTGAGTCCGAATGTTCGAGTATTGTGTAGTTACGAATGTAGAATATATTAAATTGTTTTAAATTATAAATGTCTGTCTCTCGGAAACCTTGCGTGATGGAGAAAAACCTATATCATATTTGAATTCAGGAGAAAAAATACTATGAGAAACACATATTATTTCTTTCTGAGACAAAAAAAAAAGATTTTGTTGCTCAGTGTTATTTATGGAGAGAGAAATATAGCCTTGATCAATTATATTATTAAAGCAGTGAAATTAATTGTCATAAGATGAACATTTACCATATGAATCCATTCATAATGCTACCTCCCCCCATGTGTAAGCATTTCCATACCCAACTTACAGTAAAACATGTTTTACTCCACTGCATTTCATTAGACTAGCTGTTAAGTTACTCGGGGATGATGTCAACGAACTTAGAAATATAATATAATGAAAAAAACATTTTCTGCCTGATTCGGGATTTGAAACCCACTATTTCCATCTCTATGCGCTGGCGCGCTAACCAATTGTGCTACTTAGACAATTCAGGAGCAAATACAAATTTATTTCTATTTGACATCTCCTTATATGTACAGTAGTAAATTTTTATTGACATTACGACAGGGTTTCTTCTACTCAGAAAACATTTTGATTGAATATATTCCATGCCATGGCAGATAATTACGTACGTAATTTTGCAATTAATTTACTTCTACAAGAGGAAGACCTGCCAAGAGATGGATAGACAGTGAATGTACATCCAGTACGTCTTCCTCCGAGGAGTGATTTTGGAAATAAACAGGATGCAAATCCTACAAATTAAATTTAAGAAGAAGAAGAATTTACTTCTAGTAATATAGGACTTCATTAGACTAAAAGTAAGATACATAGAATGTTATTTACAAATATGGGTCGCACGGGCAGTAAGCCGTACGTGCTGTTGACAGTCCGTTACAATAAAGTAATAATTGGTAATAGTATACAGAAAAACAAAAATAAAAACAATAATATTACAATTACATAAAGAAAACATAATAATATTAAAATTACATAATAATACAATAACATTAAACATTAATTAAGTTATGTAGAATTATTAAGAATTAATGGTATTGCATTTTGATAACATGTATTTATTCATGAATGAGTGTTGTTCTTATTTTCCGCGTTTTGTCCAGAATAATTTACTTAGGAAATATATTCGCATGCACTTAAAAGAACTAAACAGAAAATATTCTGCCAGGACCGGACTTTGAACCGTACATCTCCAGCTTCTCACGTTAGTGCATTTACTAATTATGCTACTCAGGAAATCCTGAAGCAGGCACAAATTTCTCTTCCCAGAATAAATTAATGTCAATATAACTTTGTAATTTTTCGGGGTTCTTCCTCACCTTTAAGATAAAGTAATACCAGAAAACTATAAACTAACGAACTCACTGGTATTATCGAACCCGTAGGTCCATGGACGCACGGACATAAGCTCTCCTTACATTCCTATTCTGAACTAATGTTTTCCAATCATCCCCTGTATAATCTACTTCCCTCAAACCATGGTTGTTATTCTCTTTGCCTGCCTACTGAACGCTTTCCCTGTGGTTCTCCTACAAGGAGTTGTCATGCCTTTTTATCATTCCCATTCCTGCAACATGTCCTGACCAACACAGTATACGAGACTTAACTGTTGTTTTTGCGTCTGGTCCCATGAAGATCATGTAGCTCACTGTTATGTAATCATCTCTATTCGCCTGGCTGTTCATCTTTCTTTGGTCCAAAAATTTTCCTAAAGGGCACGCCTTAGCGTAGTGGTTAAGGCACTGCGCTACAAGCCGGAAGGTCTAGGGTTCGAGTACCGGTGTTGTCAGGATTTGTAAACTGACCCAAACCTTCAACCGGCACTATGACCTTGGGGTCGACTCAGCCTCTAATGAAAATGAGTACTAGATGCTTGTTCTGGGGGTAAAGGCGGCCGTCACGCAGGGTTGACAACCCGACTGACATCAAGTGTCGATTGTCTAGAAAAAGTGGGAGCCTTAACCTCCTACTACCCCAAGGGCCTCCTGAGGCCTGTAGTGGGATTACTTTACTTTACTTTACTTTATTCTGAAATTTTCGTAACGTATTCACCTCCCTTAAGGAAGAAACCATGTTGCACTTCCATACAACCGGGAGAATAAGTCTTATATATTTTAAGTGTAATGTTTTTTTTTTATAGAATTTGAGGCTACGAGAGTCTCTTTAAAGAAATGCGTATAATTAAACTTAAATGAACTGTAGGAAAAAAAAAAGCATTGCGTAAATTAAATTTGACAGATCAACCTAAACAATTCAATCTAACCTCAGCTTAACCCAACGTAAGCAGACCTAATTTCGTCTGACAGCAGTTGAATGCAATTGGTCAAATCTAATAATACCAACAAAGTATTGTAAAAATTAGGAAGTAATGGTACATTTTCGACGTTTGAACAATTGAAATATTTTAAAGCCCAAGAGGAATTCGGATTAAATAATGATCGGCCTGACCTCATCCAAGGGACTGAAAGAAAATTCATCCATCCATAGTAATTCTGCCCAAGGGCAGGTCTCTCACTGCAATCATAGCATTTTCATGCTATGCTTTGCAGCTTTACTAGGGAATTGTAGGTGTGGTAGCTTCCCGTTGCTTTCCACACCGGTGAATTATGATGATGATGATAAGGATGATGATGGCTGGATGATTTTCGGGGACCGTTGGGCCCTAAACTTCCTGACATTTGTCTTAAAGGTGAGGAAAAACCCCGAAAAAAAAACTCACCCAGGAACCTGTCCCGACCGGGAATCGAACCCGGGCCCGCTGCGTGACAAGGCAGCACGCTACCTCGAGACCACAGCGGTGGACTGAAAGAAAGTAAGTTTCCTATTTTAAAACTCCAGCCGACGTCACCCCAGTATATTCTCTAATACTCATTTTGTATGAGGCCATCGGGTCTAAGGGCCAGTCTTGATAAACAAGTGAAGATAAATCGCCGTTCCGCGACCCGGAATCAAACACGTTCAATCTGGTCTGCACAGTCATACCTGACGTCTCTACTTTAGAGAAAATATAATTATGGATACTCAGTAGCCAAGCTAACTCACTGGCATATGCTCTCCATACATCCTTATCTTGGGCTAATATTTTCAAATCATCGCCTGTATAATTCACTTCCCTCAAATCACGAATGTTAATCTCCTAACCTCTTTTTTCCCCCCGAACTGGCCACTTTCTTTGTGGTTTTCCTACAAGAAGTCTCAATTTTCCTCTGTCATTCCGCATTTCTTCCATTCGCAGTATACTAGACTTAAAGTCCAGCCACAGAATCCCCGGCTTTGACGTACGTTTTACGAGGGGTAAAGGGAGATACTCGCCCCCCCTACTGCCAATAAGGAAATAGTTGAATTGGGAGTAAACGTCTGCTACAACCAATCACTGCTCTAGACGCCGCTAGTGAGGTTTGAAATTGCAGCGGTGTTGTCAGCTGTATATTTACTGTACTAACCGCTAGGTATATAAAGTGGCTCCTCCACCGAATATACATATCGGCAACACTGTCGTGAAAACGTCAGAGCCGATTACTTACCGGCTGGAATGTAATTGTTCTTATTTCATCTGGCTTCTCATATAGGGCATTTACTTTTCATCACTCACCTATCTATTAGTTTCTCTTTAGTCCAAGTATGTTTCTATTTATAAGACATTAATTTTCTTTTCCACCGCTGTGGTCTCGAGGTAGCGTGCTGCCTTGTCACGCAGCGGGCCCGGGTTCGATCCCCGGTCGGGGCAGTTTTTCTGGGTGAGGTTTTTATCAGGGTTTTTCCTCACCTGTAAGGCAAATGTCAGGAAAACTTTAAGGCCCAAACGGTCCCCGAAATCATACGACCATCATCATATCATAAAGCAGAATTTTAATGTTATAATATATATGAAAGTTAAAGTTAATATTTTTGTATTTTAAAATTCTTTTAATATTTAAATATAACTTATATAAAGAAAATCATCTAAATAATTCATTGTTGGTTATTGTTGAATAAAAATGTCTCCGTAACAATTAAAAGAAATCGTGCTACATAACAGTTTTGTAAATAGTGCTTTCAAAAATTGTTTTAAGTCATTGTTGTCAAAATTATAAATCCTTCTGTTATAACTGTAATAAGAACACCTGCTTAATTTCATATTCTTAAATGAAAGTAAACTAAACTCTGATTGGATGTTAAAACAATTAACCTTCTTATTTAACAAATCAATTTAAACCTCATATTTAAAGGACTATTAACCAATAGAATTAAAATAACATCATGTGATGTAATAATGCTCTTTAAAATTGAAAAGAATTATACTAGTCATTCTGCATACAACTTTCAACAAAGATAGAAACAAGAAGAGATCTCCTGACAAAATGTAATATTTAATACAAGAATAATAATTGATTCAAGAAAAGAAAATAATTTATTTTTAATTGACGGTGAAGAATAATACCACCTACATTTACTTAATCTGCTGGGAGCTTTAAGAAGTGAATAAATGTGAAATTATTTCTACAAGAAACAGTTTTTAGTAATTTTGAAGTGTTTTCATGTACAGTGTACAAACTTCCGACCCTAAGAAGATAATCCGTCTCTACCGAAAATTAAACCCTATCTGAACCAGTAATTCTTTTTGGGACACCAATCCTTCTTCAAAATGTTAATACAACATCGGGCATGAAGAGAGTTACTTCTTCAAAACGTCGCCACAACGTGGGACAAAGCAATTTACTTCTTCAATCATCACCATCCTTCACCGGTGTGGACAGCAACGGGAAGCTACCACAACTACAATTCCCTAGTAAAGCTGCAAACATATTATGAAAATGCTATGATTGCAGGGAAAGACCTGCCTTCGGGCAGAATTACTATGGATGGAATTTTCATTTCACAATATCATTATAATATGATCCATTGTTGGAACTGTGTTAAAATAACAGCATTGGAAAATGTTAAATTATAATAATCTCGTAGCCTATTCTTCAAACTTAAAGTAAGAGACCACGTTTCGCTTCCATATAATGAAAATGGTAGAATTTCCGTGTAATAATTAATAAAGAGGGAATATTTTAAGAAAAGTGAACATAATAAATAATATATAATATTATAATAATAAATAATAATTTTAAAAAACTAAAAGAGCACGCTTTATTAGAAAACTAAAAAATGAAAAATAATTTTAATTTCCAATACGCTTGGGATAAAATTAAAGTGGTCAACAAAAAAATCATCTCCAACACATATAGAATAAAACTGGAGTTATCAACAAAAAGAAAATAATTTTACCATCAAAAGCGTGGGGTGCTCTATATCAATTAATATATTTGATAATAAACAGATATTGGTAAAAGTAAGCTCTCTAAGAAGAAAATGTAAACATCATAAAAAGCACCCCACGCTTTTGATGGTAAAATTATTTTCTTTTTGTTGATAACTCTAGATTTATTCTATATGTGTTGGAGATGATTTTTTTGTTGACCACTTTAATTTTATCCCAAGCGTATTGGAAATTAAAATTATTTTTCATATTTTAGTTTTCTAATAAAGCGTGTTCTTTTAGTGTTTTTTATTTATTTTTATTTTTTAGTTTTAATATTTTACAGAATAAGATAAAAATGTAAATATCTTTAAATTCGATACTATTGTAGTATGAGCTAAAAGTAATACTCTTCTATAAAAAACCCCACCCAGCCGGATTTGAACCAGCGACGTATGGATTACTGAAATTATGTACCACTAAGAGTTCACTGCTCTACCAACTGAGCTCTTACAACGATTTACTAAAAAGTCGATAAGCCCGCAACCTATTATACCAGTTTTCATTTTTTTGATTTTCGGATGATTCTGGCCAGGATTTTAGAAACAAAATATGAAATTATTGCATTGTTACGGGTCCTCTACAAGTATACAAAGTTTCAAGTCGATCCAATGTTTCTAAGTGGGTGAAAATCGCGTTGAAAGATTCCGTTACATTGATACAAAAACACTTTTTTTGATTTTCTGATGATTATGGCCAGGATTTTAGAAAATAAATATGAAATTATTGTATTGTCACGGGCCCTCTACAAGTATACAAAGTTTCAAGTCGATCCAATGATTTTAAGTGGGTAAAATCGCGTTGAAAGATTCCGTTAGATAGATAGATAGATAGATAGATAGATAGATAGATAGATAGATAGATAGATAGATAGATAGATAGATAGATAGATAGGTAGATGTCAAGCTAATATAAAGCGTGTAAAAATAGTACTAACTCGTAAGTGGAACAATATATAAGTGATTCTGAATGAGAATGGCTGAATGATATGTGCAATAAAGCGTTTGATAGGAACATTGCCATTTAAAAGTTTGTTATATGCGATTTCTTGTCTGAATTTAATGTTATCACAGTTTGATATTGCTTAAGACTAGCCACTTGACATGTCCAAAGAAACATGTACCCTATATTGATTTTTAACAATAACTATTTGCGTGATGTTAGAATCACTGCAGCAGAAATAAGTTTTATGGGATGCACTGCGGGATGTATAAAGCCTAGGAGTTAACATGAAATTAGGCCATAAAAGGAAAGAAATTACCGAAGAAGAATTGCAGAAAATATGATTGTTGCACGAAAATGAAAGGAATTGATGTCGTATGAAGAATTTCCCATCGACGAAAAAATAAGTTTGAAGCTTTTTAAAAATAATCAACAAGAATTAACAAAATGATCCTCTCTTAATTTCCCTATCAGTTTGTCGGCGAGGTTCTGTTACATCCGGTATACACAGGATATTAGGAAATTCCCATTATGAACTTCTAGTGCTTGTGGAGGGAATTGAAAAGATAACGTTTCGAGTTGGAAGCTTTGTCCGGAAAATAATTGTTTTCGTGCAGCAGGTACAAGTTTGCGTTAAGCGTTTAAATCCCCCATATGCTTGTGAAAATTGGACACTTACGGGCATCGAATAGTGAAAATGTTGAAAAAAATTGTAAAAAAATACATTTTTTGCTCATTTGACTTTTAATAACTGATTTTTTAGGATAATTTTTACGTAAACATTTTTATTGTAGGAGAAAAATTGAGTCCGTGACGTAAGAGTTTAAAAAACCTTGCAAGTGTGGTCAGCACTACTACTTAAAGTTTAGTGTGTGTTTTTATTTTATTTCATTTTTTTTGACATTTTGCAAAATTTAAAATGCTCCATAGGATGCAATTTTTATGCTATCAAAATGAAATTTTGTGTTCAGGCTCCACAATATATGCTAATTGAAATTTGCTAAGCAGTTACTAGTCCAAGATACGTGTGTTCTTTTAAATTGAGATGGAAATGCATGAGAATGGATTTTTTTTTCCAAAAAATGAAAAATAAACAGTATCCTCCCTTTATGATTTTTTTTGTAAATGTTTCAGTGGAATCATAAAGACTCATGAATCTCAAATTTCATGTGAGAATACTTAAAAATGTATCGTAAGGAGCATTTTTTTAGAAAATATTAAACAAAATATTTGAAAAATCATAATTCTAAAACTATTCTACTTATAAACACCAAACGTCACAGAAACACATCTATAAGCACATAATGTATGTGATAAAAATTTTAAAAAATCAGATGAAAAAAATAGAAATTCAGCAGTCGGTCCCCTTAATTAATCAGATAAAAGGAAAATATAAGTAGCTGATATGGAATTCCAGCGTTCTGCAGCAGGCTTATATAATGTTAGATAAGAAATATAATGAAGACATATGGACCTAATTAAACATCTACAGAGTTATGGATACAAGTAAGGATCTAACTGGCTCCAACATATAGAATTAATGACATCCAATATACTTTTTTCTTTTAAATATTTTCCAATACTATTATTTTAACACGGTTCCAAAAATTGATCTTATTATAATATTGTAATGCTATTGTGAAAAGAAAAAATTGTCTGAACCCGGAATCGAACCTTGGATCTCTCCTTCTCCGTAGGAGTGTGCAGCCCATTACACCATTCTAGACTTGATTCAGCCCACTACACCATTCTAGACTTGATTCAGCCCACTATACCATTCTAGACTTGATTCAGCCCACTACACCATTACTTATACGAATGTGTCTAAATGGCTCAACGAGTAGGGTGCGTGTAGGCAAACAGTTTTCAGACACTTTTGAAATCCAGAATGGGTTGAAGCAAGGAGATGCACTATCTCCTCTACTATTTAATTTTGTACTAGAGCATGCCATTAAATCTTTAGAGAATGAGGAAGGCTTACAACTGAATGGTATTAATAAGCTGTTAGTTTATGCTGATGATGTAGTACTACTGGCCGATAGCGAGGAGATACTAAAGGCCAACACGCACACACTATTGAGTAACACTAAGAAATTAGGACTGGAAGTAAATATCAGTAAAACTAAATATGTGGTCACACATAGAAATACATTATATAATGGAAATGGACAGCTAATGACAAATGAGGGAAATTTTGAGGAATTGGCTGAATTCAAATACCTAGGAACAATAATCAGAAATAGGAATGAGATGCACAAAGAAATTAAACATAGGCTCAATTCTGGAAATGCATGCTATTATGCATTGCAGAGACTTTTGATGTCCCAACTCCTTTCAAAAAACGTCAAGCTGAAAATATATAAAACTATTATTGTACCAGTTATATTATATGGGTGCGAAACATGGACTCTTACTTTAAGGGAGGAAAGGAGATTACGAGTATTTGAGAATAAAGTTCTTAGGAAAATTTTTGGACCAAAGAGAGATGAACAGACAGGTGAATGGAGAAGACTACATAACAATGAACTGCATGGTCTTTATAGGAAGCCAGATATAATAAGAACAGTTAAGTCCCGTAGACTGCGATGGGCAGGACATTTGGCGCGTATGGGGAATGAAAGACGTGCATGGAAACTTCTTGTAGGAAAGCCAGAAGGAAAACGCCCAGTTGGTAGACCAAGAATGAGGTGGGAGAACAACATTAACTATGATTTGAGGGAAGTAGATTATACAGGGAATGATTGGAAAGCATTAGCTCAGGATAGGGATGTATGGAGAGCTTATGTCCGTGCGGCCATGAACCTACGGGTTCGATAGTGCCAGTGAGTAAGTAAGTAAGTAAGTAAGTACACCATTCTAGACTTGATTCAGCCCACTACACCATTCTAGACTTGATACAGCCCACTACACCATTCTAGACTTGATACAGCCCACTACACCATTCTAGACTTGATACAGCCCACTACACCATTCTAGACTTGATACAGCCCACTACACCATTCTAGACTTGATACAGCCCACTACACCATTCTAGACTGATACAGCCCCACTACACCATTCTAGACTTGATACAGCACCACTACACCATTCTAGACTTGATACAGCCCACTACACCATTCTAGACTTGATACAGCCCACTACACCATTCTAGACTTGATACAGCCCACTACACCATTCTAGACTTGATACAGCCCACTACACCATTCTAAACTTGATTCAGCCCACTACACCATTCTAGACTTGATTCAGCCCACTACACCATTCTAGACTTGATACAGCCCACTACACCATTCTAGACTTGATACAGCCCACTACACCATTCTAGACTGATACAGCCCACTACACCATTCTAGACTTGATACAGCCCACTACACCATTCTAGACTTGATTCAGCCCACTACACCATTCTAGACTTGATTCAGCCCACTACACCATTCTAGACTTGATTCAGCCCACTACACCATTCTAGACTTGATACAGCCCACTACACCATTCTAGACTTGATTCAGCCCACTACACCATTCTAGACTTGATTCAGCCCACTACACCATTCTAGACTTGATACAGCCCACTACACCATTCTAGACTTGATACAGCCCCACTACACCATTCTAGACTTGATACAGCCCCACTACACCATTCTAGACTTGATACAGCCCACTACACCATTCTAGACTTGATACAGCCCACTACACCATTCTAGACTTGATTCAGCCCACTGCACCATTCTAGACTTGATACAGCCCACTACACCATTCTAGACTTGATTCAGCCCACTACACCATTCTAGACTTGATACAGCCCACTACACCATTCTAGACTTGATACAGCCCACTACACCATTCTAGACTTGATACAGCCCACTACAACATTCTAGAATTGTCGAAATAGTTTATCTTTAGTTAGTCTTTCGTATATGTTACTAAAGTTTTAAAAATTGCAAACAGTACCTGATATCTCAGTCGTTCTCAATAATTTGCAGTGTTGTTTTATAGGAAGCCTTTCGATAACTTAAGTATCATCTTCTGCTTTCATTTAGGTACTGACTGTTGTTGGTAATTATTTATCTTCCTACAGCTCTTAAAAGAATTTTAATTCAAACCTTAGTGACCCCGCATTTTGACTATTGTAACGTTCTACTAACTGATATAAGTGACGGATTGTTGGACAAACTGCAGCGTGTCCATAATATGTGTATCAGATTCATATTTAATGTTCGAAAATACCATCACATTTCTCCATTATTCCACGAATTGTCATGGCTACATCTAAATTGAGAAGAAAATCGCACTGTCTAATTATCTTATTTAATATCCTACATGCCTCGATTCCCAATTATTTATCATCTCGTTTCCAGTATCTATCCTCAAACCATAACTTAAACACAAGATCACAACACAGTCTCTTGCTTAATATACCGCAACATACGACATCAAATCACTTCATGTCATTTACTATCTTCACTTCTCGCAACTGGAATTCCTTACCACAAGAAATAAGGGGCTGCCGGACATTGACAACTTTTAAAAGACATCTAAATTTATATTTGCTCTAACGTCGACTTCATTATTACCCAGTGTAAGGTCCATATATTAATTGGTGTTTCTTGTATAATTTATCATTTATATATTATATTATTATTATTATTATTATTATTATTATTATTATTATTATATTATTATTATTATCATTGGTAGACCAAAAATGAGGTGGGATAATAAAATTAACTATGATTTGAGGGAAATAGATTATACAGGGGATGATTGGAAAACATTCCCTCAGGATAGGGATATATGGAGATGTTTTGTCCGCGCGGCCATGAATCTACGGGTTCGATAGTGCCAGTGAATTAGTTAGTTAGTTAGTTCGTTCGTTAGTTAGTTAGTTAGTTAGTTAGTTAGTTAGTTAGTTAGTTAGTTAGGGATATGCAATGGAGTAAACAAATTTCAATGTACATATCATTCCTGAATGAAGAGGTGTTAATTTGAAGGAGACTGTAGTACCGTGCGTACATTTTGTTTATAGCCCCTGTCGGGACGCACATGTGCTAATCCTGAAACCGTCTATCTGCTTCCAACAAAGCTATTTCAACTACATGCTTCAAAGGTGCGTGAATTTTCAGTGACAATAAAATATTAGGTTTCTTTGTTCCATTGCCACAAATGCAAGGATTGCCAAATAAACTGGTTAAAATATTATTAGGGTTATAAAAAAACAACACGAAAATACAGTTCATAATGATGTGTGTATTTAAACAGACGTGTGGGTAATTTGACTAAATTATTATGACTATTAAATGGTGCGGTTGGCATTCCTTTACCCCATGAAATCAAAAATGCATGATGGAAGTAACTAGTGTAGAGACAATAAACTTGTCTAAAATAAATATTAGTACGATTAGCGATTGTTTATTATCGTTAAATTACCCATTGTAATTGTCATTTATTAACACTGCACTTGCGATGTATAAACCTGCTCTTTTATTTAGTTATTTAGCCTGGTGGAGTTAAAGCCATGTGGCCTTCTCTTCCACACACCTGGACAAAAATATCCACCCATGGTAATTCTGTCCGAGGGCAGGTCCTTCACTGCAATCATAGCATTTTCATGCTATGCTTGCAGCTTTACTAGGGATTGTAGGTGTGGTAGCTTCCTGTTGTTTTCCACACCGGTGAAGAGGATGATGATGATGGCCATATGATTTCGGGGACCGTTTGGGCCTTAAAGTTTTCATGACATTTTTCTTACAGGTGAGGAAAAACCCCGTCAAAAACCTCACCCAGAAAAACTTCCCCGACCGGGGATCGAACCCATGCCCGCTGCGTGGCAAAGCAGCACGCTACCTCGAGACCACAGCGGTGGACCGACAAACATATATTACAACAAAATATAACAATCACAATAATAACTAACTAACTAACTAACTCACTGGCACTCTCAAACACATAGATTCATGGCTGTGCGGACATAAGCCTTCCATACATCCCTATCCTGAGCTAATGATTTCCAATCATCCCCTGTATAATCTACTTCCGTCAAATCATATTTAATGTTATTCTCCCACCTCATTCTTGGTCTTAAAACTGGGAGTTTTCCATCTGGCTTTCCTACAAGAAGCTTCCATGCACGTATTCCATTCCCCATTCGTGCTACATGTCCTACCCATCGCAGTCTACGAGACTTAACTATTCTCATTATACAGCATCTGGCTTCCTATAAAGACCATGTAGTTCACTGTTATGCAGTCTTCTCCATTCACCTGTCTGTTCATCTCTCTTTGGTCCAAAAATTTTCCTAAGTACTTTATTCTCAAATACTCGTAATCTCCTTTCCTCCCTTAAAGTAAGAGTCCCCCGCGAATAAGGAGATTTTTCTGTAAACAAATTGGCATAAAATAGGGTCCGATGGAAATATTTTATAATTCTCTATGGTCTCATAAAGAGATACAGGAGAGAATGATTGATTGCATTCCATCGTAGAAATTAACATGAAATGGCAAGAGTGAAATCGCACAAATTTGCAGTTATATTTATGTAGTTGTGATGTAATTACAGTACAAACTAGAAAGTTTATCCCAACAGAGTTGAATAGAATCTCAATTCCGCTGAGAACTTGTGATGCAATTAACAGTAGATAGACCAACACAAAAGAACCAACAAAACACAACTTAAGACTCCATTACTTGAACAATGGGAAACTGTCTTTTCTTCTAAATGACTGCAAATCGATTTCGAAGAAGTTGGAAGCAGCGACACAATATATGTAATTGCAATTTTAGTTTGAGTGGCAATCATTGTTCCGGAGTTGACAATAACTTACAGTGTTAAAAGATAAAATATTTCAAGTGGTATTTTAGCCCAACCAGAAAATAATAAACTAACGTTCAGTTCATTAAATTTAAATTATATATATTCTGAGAAATGAATACATTTCCATGAAAATTTAAAGTGATATCTTTTTCTCTTGTTTGATAATGTCAATTTTTGTTAACACTCTAATCGCAAAGGCAAAGAGGGTAATTTTCTACAACTGGGAATTCTATAATGAATTCGCATAGCGTACACTATGAGAGAGTATTATATTATTTTATCATTTTCAAGAGATCGACTACTCTTAACTATTTTATTAGGAATTCTTTCTACATTACAGGGCCAACACGCACACTATAATGAGAAATTGGGGTTGGACGTAAACATCAATAAACCTAAATATATGCTTACACATAGAATTACATTGTCCCGTACCGTAGCCGAGTGGTTAAGGCAGGAAGCCTTGGCGCAGAGCTACGGGACTTGCGCTGGTTCGAGTCTCCATGGGGGAAGAAATTTTCTCATGGTATTTCGGTCAGTATGGGACCGGTGCCCACACAGTATCCTGAGGCAGATTTCGGCATGCAATGGTCGACAGTTCCCTTGTGCGTGTGATTTTCTGCGTATCTTGTATATCCTATTATATTAAATATTTATATTAAAGTTTTATATACTATATTTGTAGTTACAGGAATAATATTTAAGCTGGAAAACGGCCAAAATAAGATAACTATACTGTGATCTTCTCCCAAGTTTTTGCGCAGTGTAAAGTTTTTCACCCAGGACTATAATAATATTTTAAGAGTTATAAAGATGCATTTTCTTGGTATCTCGTAAGAATAGTGCAAGTTCGCCATTTTGAAAAGTGCTTCCCAGAAGAGTTGCGTTTTTATATTTAACGACTAATTCTCTGCGAAGAAAAATAATATATACAGGGTGTTTCAGAATAAGTATTACAGACTTCTAGAGATTGTATAGAGATTATGGAGGTCCCAACTCCTTTCAAAGTACGTTAAACTGAAAATATATAAAACTATTATTTTACCAGTTTTATTATATGGTTGCGAAACATGGACTCTTCCTTTAAAGGAGGAAATGAGATTACGAGTCCATCTATCCATAGTAATTCTGCCCGTGGGCAGGTCTTTCACTGCAATTGTAGCATTTTCATGCTATGCTTGCAGCTATACTAGGGAATTGTAGGTGTGGTAGCTTCCTGTTGTTTTCCACACCGGTGAAGGATGGTGATGATGGCCATATAATTTCGGGGACCATTTGGGCCTTAAAGTTTTCCTGACATTTGTGTTACAGGTGAGGAAAAACCCCGATAAAAACCTCACCCAGAAAATCTGCTCCGACCGGGGATCGAACCCGGGTCCGCTGCGTGACAAGGCAGCACGCAACCTCGAGACCACAGCGGTGGACAGATTACGAGTATTTGAGAATAAAGTTCTTAGGAAAATTTTTGGACCAAAGAGAGATGAACAGACAGGTGAATGGAAAAGACTACATAACAATGAACTACATGGTATTTATGGGAAGCCAGATATAATAAGAACAGTTAAGTCTCGTAGACTGCAATGGGCAGGACTTGTGACATGAATGGGGAAGGAAATACATGCATGAAAGCTTCTTGTAAGAAAACCAGAGGGAAAACGCCCAGTTGGTAGACCAAGAATGAGGTGGGAGGATAACATTAACTCTGATTTGAGGGAAGTAGAATATATAGGGGTTGATTTGAAAAACATTAGCTCAGGATAGGAATGTTTGGAGAGCTTATGTCCACGCGGCCATGAATGTTTTATGAAGTTAAAGCGTCATCGGTTTGTAAACTTCAGATGTACGTTATCATAAGTAATGCCACGAGTGATTACCAAATTATCAATAAATTCACGACTCACGAAGTGAGGAGTGAATTTATCTAGAGAATTTGGAAATCAAGAGTGGCATTTGTTAGGACTATTTAAAGAATAAAATTAAGATGTTTACTCACAAATCATTATTCAAATATAGTTATTTTAAAATATTTATATATTTTATGAAAACGGCGATGTTTGAAAACAAACGAGAAACGATTGGTACGCTTCATTTGCTTTTTTTGTTCGTCACCGCAACCAGATCATATTATTTATTGCCAAAGGAACGCAATATTGTAAGAATGCACTCTAGTGGAGAAAAAATGAAACACATGAAACTGTATATTAATTCGTTTCAGATGTCCTGTGATGTAAATATGACAATTATATTTTTCTGGGAAAAAATACATTTAAGAAAGTGCAAACTGTGGTTTCTTTCTTTTTTTTTTGGTGGTATAATCAATTGCTACAAATGTTTTTATATTAACTTCCGCATGCGGTATGTGTTGACATTCATGCACCATATATTCAATCTGGTAGCCGTATTTCTTAGTGAGTCAGTCACTGCAAATAATGCTGTGACCTATTCAGAATGTTAAAAAGGAGGTGCTTTCTTTATTATGATAAACTTTAGTTGGTAAATTCTAGGCGAAACACGACTGTGATTGGTTGTAAATAAAAAAATAATTGTAACGTGATTGGTCATTGACACCCATTTGGGGCATTAGTTAAGTAGTCAGTGATACCTACGGAAGCGTAAATTCGCTCCTTTTTACATTCTACAACGAAAAGATAAAAAAATGAAGTGTCCATTAATAGAACGGTCAGCTGCTGCCACATTGTTTTGTGGAAGGTTTAGCAGGAACTCTGCGTGACACGCGTGCACGCGCGAAAACAGTAACATGAAAATTGGAACAGAGAAATAATGTAGAAAACAATCAGATAGCTATTCTCATGGTAAATAATATAATAAACTTAAGCAATTTATTAATTCATTTGTTTATCAGTTGTTTATCAGTTTACCTGTTTATCAGTTAGCTTGTTTGTTCATTGACTTGTTTATTTATTAGCTACATTGTTCATTAGCTAGTTTTTCTTTTGTTCAGTAGCTAGATTTTTTGTTTTATGTTCAATAGCTAGTTTGTTTTATGTTCGGTACCTATTTTGATTCAACAGCTAGTTTTTTTTACTATCTAGTTTGGTCGTTGAATAGATTTGTTTTTAAATAGATTGGTTGTTAAATAATATGGATGTTAAATAGTAAGGCTGTTAAATAGTAAAGCTGTTAAATTGTCAGACTGTTAAATAGTATGGATGTTAAATAGTCAGGCTGTTAAATGGTATGGATGTTAAATAGTCAGGCTGTTAAATGGTATGGATGTTAAATAGTATGGATATTAAATAGTCAGGCCGTTAAATGGTATGGATGTTAAATAGTGCAGATGTTAAATAATATGGATGTTAAATAGTCAGGCTGTTAAATGGTATGGATGTTAAATAGTCAGGATGTTAAATAGTCAGGCTGTTAAATAGTCAGGCTGTTAAATAGTCAGGCTGTTAAATAGTCAGGCTGTTAAATAGTCAGGCTGTTAAATAGTCAGGCTGTTAAATAGTCAGGCTGTTAAATAGTCAGGCTGTTAAATAGTATGGATGTTAAATAGTCAGGCTGTTAAATGGTATGGATGTTAAATAGTATTGATGTTAAATAGTGTAGATGTTAAATAGTGTAGATGTTAAATAGTCAGGCTGTTAAATGGTATGGATGTTAAATAGTCAGGATGTTAAATAGTCAGGATGTTAAATAGTCAGGATGTTAAATAGTCAGGATGTTAAATAGTCAGGATGTTAAATAGTCAGGATGTTAAATAGTCAGGCTGTTAAATAGTCAGGCTGTTAAATAGTCAGGCTGTTAAATAGTCAGGCTGTTAAATAGTCAGGCTGTTCAATAGTCAGGCTGTTAAATGGTATGGATGTTAAATAGCCTGGATGTTAAATACTCAGGCTGTTAAATGGTATGGATGTTAAATGGATGGATGTTAATAGTCAGGATGTTAAATAGTATGGATGTAAATAGTATGGATGTTAAATGGTATGGATATTAAATGGTATGGATTATAAATGGTATGGATAAATAGCATGGATGTTAAATAGTATGGATATTAAATAGTATGGATGGTAAATAGTATGGATGTTAAATAGTATGGATGTTAAATAGTATGGATGTTAAATAGTATGGATGTTAAATAGTATGGATGTTAAATAGTATGGATGGTAAATGTATGGATGTTAAATAGTATGGATGTTCAAATAGTCAGGCTGATGTGTTAAAATAGTAAGGATGTTAAATAGTATGGATGGTAAATAGTCAGGATGTTAAAATAGTATAAATACTCAAGCATGTTAAATAGTATGGATGTTAATGTAGTATGGATACTTCAAATAGATGGATGTAAATAGTAAGACTTTTGTTAAATATTAGTTATAAATTCATGGGGACCTTAATTAGTTCGGTTGTTAATTAGTTTGGTTCTTCATTAGGTTTGATTGTTATTAGGTTCGTGTGTTAATTAGTTTGGTTTTAATTAGTTCGGTTGTTAATTGTTCGGGTGTAAATTAGTTAGGTTCTTAATTAGTTTGGGTTTGTTAATTAGTTCGGTAGTTCAATTAGTTCGGTTTTAATAGTTCGGTTGTTAATTAGTTCGGTTGTTAATTAGTTCGGTTGTTAATTAGTTCGGTTGTTAATTAGTTCGGTTGTTAATTAGTTCGGTTGTTAATTAGTTCGGTTGTTAATTAGTTCGGTTGTTAATTAGTTCGGTTGTTAATTAGTTCGGTTGTTAATTAGTTCGGTTGTTAATTAGTTCGGTTGTTAATTAGTTCGGTTGTTAATTAGTTCGGTTGTTAATTAGTTCGGTTGTTAATTTGTTCGGTTTTTAATTTGTTCGGTGTTAAATTGGTTCGGTTGTTAATTTGTTGGTTGTAAGGTAGAGTTTGTTTTTAGTTAGTTTGGTTGTTAAATTTGTTTGTCTGAATGTTAAGAGAATGTCTATGTTTGTTAGTTCATTAGTTTGGCATGTTATGTTAATTAGTTTGTTTGTCTGTTAATTGTTTGGTTGTTAATTTGTTTGAATTAATTTAGTTATTAATTAGTTTGGTTGTTAATTTGTCTGTATGTTAATTAGTTGTATGTTTGTTAGTTCATTAGTTTTTCTGTCTGTCTGTTTGTTGAATAGTTTTTGTTGTTTGTTCACTCGTTCGTCTGTTTGTTCATTTGTTTGTCCGTTTATCTTTTTGTTTCTTTGTTCGTTCATTTGTTTGTGTTTTTGTTTGTTTGCTAAGTTGTATTATTTTTTGGGCTGGATTGATGAATGGATAGAAGGATTGACAGACAGGAAAATGTAGATAGGTGAGTGACATAAGCCTATGATCTTAGATTTTGATCAGTCTTTAAAGAAAACAAATATAGTAAAAGTAAGTAAAACAAAATAAAAAAATGCAACATTAAATACAAGTTATTAAAGGCTAAAAAATGGATACATAATATGGAGATAAGCATGGGCATGCGGAAATACATGTTCCATGCTTTGAGAAAATTCTGGCATTTCCATTTGTTTTAAATCTTGCAAAATATATAGGTATTATATTGAGAATCGGACCGATGTCTAAGACATCAATCAACCAGATCTATATATGATGATCTATTTATCTATATAGGTAATTATTAACAATACACTTCAACAATTCTAGGACTGTAAAATAAATCGAGATTAGTATCCAGGACGGAATATGTAGTTGATTCATCATCAAATTAAACCGATCTCGTTGTCGTCTGTATTGATGTGTGTGTGGTTTGTGTCATTTTTTCAGGACACATTGTGGGCAAACTGTATTGGCATGCAAGTTACAGCAAGAGTAGTAGTAGTATTATAACCAAGTACATATTGTGTGATCTATCTATTTGTGGCAACTCGCAACTTTGTCTTGTCAAGACTTATTAGGGCAACTTCCCTGTATGACCACAGCATCCCTTGGAATATACTTTACATCAAATACCAAAATCCATTTTACGTTGAAAGAAACATAGACGAAAACCTCGGAAGTTCCCGAAAGTGTCTCTAATGCCTGAGTGACGTGATGTAACTCTGTTCTGCTGACAACTATGTGGATTTGTATAAATGCGTTTGCCCTCGCATGTATAGGGTTTTTCGTGCGTGTAAATTCACTGCCTCACAAATAGCAGCCATTTAGCAGCTAAGCATTCACATATTAGCTCTCTATGGTCCATGTGTTGGATTGAAGTTAGGTTTTGACGTTAGTGACTGACAATTTAAATTGGTATATTTTTAAAAATATATAAGCTCCATAATTTACAAATAATAATCATCATCGTCCTTTCAAGTATATTAGGCCCAGTGGCCCGTTACGGTCTCCCGCCATCTCCGAAAAGGTCGACCCACAGATCTTCTGCCTCGAGGAATGTAGTGAAGAATTTGGTTTGGTATTCTGTGACGATCCATGCGCTGAATATGGGCTAGCCAATTGTTTCTATATTCTTGGAGGTATTCAGATATAGGTACGATGTTTAACTCTCTGGCTATTGTTGAATTTCTTTGGTGGTCTAGAAGGCTATAACCTGCAGTTCGTCGCAGAAATTTCATCTCCGTGGCTGTAATATGACGATCATCCTGAGTTCTGATGGTCCAAGCTTCCACTGCCATAACAGATTATGGGTCTAGCGAGAATTTTATAGATTTTCATTCTTGTGTGTCTCTGCACTTTTGATGGTTTAAAAACTTGGTTGATAATTCTTAAAGCTTTACTATAGTTTTGTATTTTACAGGATATATCACATTCCTCATTATAAGTTAGATTATATCCTAAGTATTTAAATGAATTAACTTGCTCTAATATTGAATTCTGAATACAAATTCCCAGTAAGAAGTAAAATTTGTATTCAGAATTCAATATTAGAGCAAGTTAATTCATTTAAATACTTAAATAATAATAATAATAATAATAATAATAATAATACCTGCTATTATGCAATGCAGAGACTTTGATGTCCCAACTCCTTTCAAAAAAGTTAAACTAAAAATATATAAAATTATTATTCTACCAGTTATATTATATGGGTGCGAAACATGGACTCTTACTTTAAGGGAGGAAAGAACATTACGAGTTTTTGAGAATAAAGTTCTTAGGAACATTTTTGGACCAAAGAGAGATAATATATTAGCAGTAGCCGTTCCAACATTAACATCTGGTCTGAGACTTGGCCTTTAACGATCTCTGATAAAAATAAAATTGAGACAATAGAAATGAGATTTCTCAGATCAGTTGCAGGTGTATCTCTAAGAGATCAAAAGAGAAGTCAAGATATCAGAGATGAACTACAAATCTATAATATAAACGAGAAAATACACACAAATAAACGTAATTGGTTTGAACATATACAAAGGATGCCAAATCATAGTTTATTAAAACAGCAGATTCATTATAGGCCTCTAGGCCGAAGAATACAGATATAATAAGAAGAGTTAAGTCTCGTAGACTGCGATGGGCAGGACATGTTCAGCGTATGGTGAATGATGTATAAGTATAGACTGTGTAAAAGTAAAGTAAAGTGATCCCACAACATGCCTCAGGAGGCCCTTGGGTTAGTAGGAGGTTAAGGCTCCCACATTTTCTAGACAATCGGCACTTTATGTCAGCCGGGTTGTCAGCCCTGCGTGACGGCCGCCTTTACCCCCAGAACAAGCGTCTGGTACTCATTTCCGTTAGAGGCTGAGTCGACCCCTGGGCCATAGTGCCGCCAGAGGGTTTGGGTCAGTTTAAAAATCCTGACCCCAACGGGACTTGAACCCTCGACCCTCCGGCTTGTAGCTCAGTGCCTTAACCACTGCGCTACGGCGTGCCCCGTATAGACTGTGTAGTATAATAAAATCCAGTTTCTTACTAATATTATCTAGGGTATTATAACCAAGCTTATGATCGCATTATTAAACATTATTAAAACCAATAAGAGAATATCTTTTCAAATATGTCAAAAATAAATTTTCCAAGACATCTCACTATTGCATTGGAGGTAGCCTACAGATAGGCTACTAATCTGAACAGAAATGATAAGTTCAATTTTCACAATACCGAGACGTCCAAGGTTACGTCAGTCAAAAGGAAATGCATTCTATTGTTGTTTACAATTATAACGACGGAAACGAAACTGTCAAAAAATAATGATTTGATGTGATTGATGGATATCAACAATCTATACGTACCTATAATCCCATCTGACGTCACCGTCACTCATAGAAATTGATTGAATCTTGTATTCTTGAACAATACACATTACATTTGTTTAACCTCGAAGAGAACATCTTGAGATATGTCCACCGCTGTGGTCTCGAGGTAGCGTTCTGCCTTGTCACGCAGTGGGCCCGGGTTCGATCTCCGGTCGGGGCAGTTTTTCTGGGTGAGGTTTTTATCGGGAGTTTTCCTCACCTGTAAGACAAATGTCAGGAAAACTTTAAGGCCCAAACGGTCCCCGAAATCATATGGCCATCATCATCCTTACCATTATCATCATCATCCTTCACCGGCGTGGAAAGCAACGGGAAGCTACCACACCTACAATTCCCTAGTAAAGCTGCAAGTATATAATGAAAATGCTATGATTGCAGTGAAGGACCTGCCTTCGGGCAGAATTACTATGGATGGATGGATATTGAAAATATGGTAATTTTATCTTACTTTGAGCTGAAATTCTCACTTAATTTTTAAGGCATTTCTGACATATTTTGGGGGAAAATCAACACATATACTTCTCTTAGGTAATTATTCAACAAATTGCGCATTTTTCAATTTTTTTTATTTTTATGTAGGCCCTTAGGTGGCAGGTGGATCAGAATCTTTATTTTAAACACAGTTGTTCTCTGCCTGGTCGTCAGATACGAATATGACATTTGAAGACATGTTCCGAATGGGATTAGATATAAATTTCTCGTATTTTCTTCGACATCCAGAAAAAATCAAACATCTTAACCGGGAAATGCATTAAATTAAAATGAATAACTCTTCAGCTGGTAGCTGAAATAACTCTATTTATAAAATAGATTCTCGTGTTATCCCATAAACCAAAGAGCGAGATGTATAGCGTATTTCCGGGAAATAGTCAAGTGAAATAATAAATTTTGTAAAACTTTACAGAAAGCACGTGCACGCTGAAATCTGAGAGACCATTATTTTCTTCTTCACAGTTTACTACTACCGTTCACGTAACAGAGCATTTCTAACGTTTTCTGGTGTTTCTATCCCTATTTCGCAAGAGCGCTAAATTGAGAGAGAATAATTGTGCATTGAAGTGTTTTCGTCCACCGCTGTGGTCTCGCCTCGTCACGCAGCGGGCCCGGATTCGATCCTCGGTCGGGGCAGTTCTTCTGGGTGAGGTTTTTTTCGGGGTTTTTCCTTACCTGTAAGACAATTGTCAGGAAAACTTTAAGGCCCAAACAGTCCCCGAAATCATATGGCCATCATCATCATCATCATCATTCTTCACCGGTGTGCAAAGCAACGGGAAGTTACCACTCCTACAATTACCTAGTAAAGCTGCAAGCATAGCATGGAAGAACCTGCCTTCGGGCAGAATTTCTATGGATTAAGTGTTTTCCAGTTGATTATAACTAACGTTCCTCCAAGTTTACATGTACTGTGCTGCTTATTTATATGTACTATATCCTTTAGTACCTGATAGCAATTTGTTACGGTCATCAAATTAGGAACACATGTGAAATTCTGGGCAGAAGATGTTAGGAGAGAACTCCAAAAGATTGGGATGGGTTGGATATGGAAAAAAGGGACTGAAAATCGCAAGAATGTGTGGAAGGAATAAGGAAGAGGTATTTAGATATAAACCAACAAGATATTTTCTCCGAATGTACGGGAAAACGCTCACTGTTTTTACAAAGAGACAAGAAACAAGTTGGGGAAAATAATCTTATATACTCAATCTATGATTTAAAGAGAGATCAGGGCTTGTTTGGTTTAGGCTAGGGGTACGGAAGTTTCTAAAAAAAAATAGTGACGTTAGCGAATAAGTCCAATGTGCGGGAGCTTTGAAGTCGAGATACATATATTAGGAAAATGTAACGATTTAGAATATTGGAGGCGTCAATTATTACCGGAAAGATATCTAAATTCAAATCGTGAAAGATTGGCATGCTACGAGTTAATGGTAAATCCAGAAAATTGGATAAACTTGGATAAATTTCTGGACAAAACGCGGCAGCATCAAACATCAACCTGGATGCTGTAGAGAAGAATGAACTGCTGAAGATGGGACGGATATCCTGAAAGGCCTACAGGCATAAAGGTCACATATTTTAAAAGTTGAGGACGACGGATTTTACCTAATAAGGTATTTTAACTTATTTTAATTTATGTAGATGGCATAGAAACCCTGATTTGTATTATTTTCCCAACCATTGCGTAAGACTGAATTAGGAAAAAACAGTAAATGCTGTAAGCATCGGTCAGTGAGATTTTTGTTCTCATCTGTGTCGCAATCTTTAAACGTTACACTGGTACTTAACTCAGAGGGACACAAATTGCAATGAACAGAATATAGTAACACACTGTTGTGGATTAATATCCCTAGTCAACGACTTCAAAAAAGCATATGATTCAATTAAGAGGGAGAAGTTATATAGTATCCTGCTGGAGTTCGGAATTCCTAAAAAGTTAGTTAGACCTATACGAATGTGTCTAAATGGCTCAACGAGTAGGGTGCGTGTAGGCAAACAGTTTTCAGACACTTTTGAAATCCAGAATGGGTTGAAGCAAGGAGATGCACTATCTCCTCTACTATTTAATTTTGTACTAAGATCATGCCATTAAATCTTTAGAGAATGAGGAAGGCCTACAACTGAATGGTATTAATAAGCTGTTAGTTTATGCTGATGATGTAGTACTACTGGCCGATAGCGAGGAGATACTAAAGGCCAACACGCACACACTATTGAAGTAACACTAAGAAATTAGGACTGGAAGTAAATATCGGTAAAACTAAATATATGGTCACCGTAGAAAAACATTATATAATGGAAATGGACAGCTAATGACAAATGAGGGAAATTTTGAGGAATTGGCTGAATTCAAATACCTAGGAACAATAAATCACAAATAGGAATGAGATGCACAAAGAAATTAAACATAGGCTCAATTCTGGAAATGCATGCTATTATGCATTGCAGAGACTTTTTGATATCCCAACTCCTTTCAAAAAATGTTAAGCTGAAAAACATATAAAACTATTATTCTACCAGTTATATTATATGGGTGCGAAACATGGACTCTTACTTTAAGGGAGGAAAGGAGATTACGAGTATTTGAGAATAAAGTTCTTAGGAAATTTTTTGGACCAAGGAGAGATGAACAGACAGGTGAATGGAGAAGACTACATAACAATGAACTACATGGTCTTTATAGGAAGCCAGATATAATAAGAACAGTTAAGTCCCGTAGACTGCGATGGGCAGGACATGTTGCGCGTATGGGGAATGAAAGACGTGCATGGAAACTTCTTGTAGGAAAGCAGAAGGAAAACGCCCCCGTTGGTAGACCAAGAATGAGGTGGGAGAACAACATTAACTATGATTTTTGAGGGGAAGTAAGATTATTCAAGGGATGATTTGGAAGCATTAGCTCAGGAATAAGGGATGTAGGGAGAGCTAGGGTCCGTGCGGCCATGAACCTACGGGTTCGATAGTGCCAGTGAGTAAGTAAGTAAGTCAACGACAAACATTATACATTAAATAAAAATAAAACTATAACCAGGCGTGTTTTGTAGACAAAAATACACCAGCTTGATCATAAGTAGCTGCTTGGCGATTATTTTTAGTATACATTATCTTGTCCAGAGCTGGTGTAACGAGATCAGATTAACCCCAGAATAGACTACATTTCATAACAAAAACTGAACTGCCTCTTTCTTGTGCTACACTCAGGAGAGAGAATTTGAAATTACTAATTGGTTCCTCACAGCATGTACTCCTACACGTGTGTCTGGAAAAAAAAAGAGGAACTGTTTTGAAACTTCTATTTATTAATAGTATATTCCGAAAATGAATCCAAATTGTATAATTAATAATAATAGTAATAATAATAATAATCCATCCATCCATAGCAATTCTGCCCGAGGGCAACTCTTTCACTGCAATCATAGCATTTTCATGCTATGCTTTGTAGCTTTACTAGGGAATTAGAGGTGTGGTAGCTTCCCGTTGCTTTCCACACCAGTGAAGGATGATGATGATGATGGCCATATGATTTCGGGGACCGTTTGGGCCTTAAAGTTTTCCTGACCTTTGTTTTGCACGTGTGGAAAAACACCCGGTAAAAACCTCACCCAGAAAGACTGTCCCGCCGGTGACCGAACCCGGGCCCGCTGAGGACACGAACCCGGGCCCGCTGAGTGACAAGGCCAGCACATACCTCGAGACCACAGCGGTGGATATAATAATAACAACAATAATAATAATAATAATAATAATAATAATAATTTCATGTATTAGGTCTAACATTCCATGTTCCTAGGAACATGTCCCTGTGTTTGAGCCTTTGGCATTAGTTCCCTGAAGTAGTCCCCGCCCGGAGATCCGAATGGGGGACTATTTGACCTCCGGAAAATTTTACCCCAGTTGAACCCATGTCCGAAGAATGAGGTGGGAGAATAACATTAACTATGATTTGAGGAAAGTAGATTATACAGGGAATGATTGGAAAGCATTAGCTCAGGATAGGTATGTATGGAGAGCTTATGTCCGCGCGACCATGAACCTACGGGTACGATAGTGCCAGTGAGTAATTAAGTAAGTATGTATTAGGTCTGGTGGATCGTTACGGTCTCTTGCCATCTTTTGAGTGATCTTCCCAAAGAACTCCTTTCTCGGGGAAGAAAATTTAAAATCTGACGCGGGATGCGAGATCGATCCATACGCTGAAGGTGGTTGTAGCCAATTATTCCTATATGTAGTATATGGCCCATAACCCATGTGGAGAACTCTTTATGTCCGCGCGGTCATGAACTTATGGGTAGTGAGTTACTTAGATTTTATGTTCCGTCTAAGTATCATGCGAAACATGGACTCTTACTTTAAGGTAGGAAAGGAGATTACGAGTATTTGTGAATAAAGTTCTTAGGAAAATTTTTGTACCAAAGATAGATGAACAGACAGGTGAATAGAGAAGACTGCATAACAATGAATTACGCGGTCTTTATAGGGTGCCAGATATAATGAGAACAGTCAAAGTCTCGTAGACTGCGATGGGCAGGACATGTGGCACGAATGGGGAATGGAATACGTGCATGGAAGCTTCTTGTAGGAAAACCAGAGGGAAAACGCCCAGTTGGTAGACCAAGAATGAGGTGGGGGAATAACATTATCTATGATTTTAGGGAAATAGATTATACAGGGGATGATTGGAAAACATTACCTCAGGATAGGGATGTATGGAGAGCTTATGTCCGTGCGGCAATGAACCTACGTGTTCCATAGTGCCAGTGAGTTAGTTAGTCTAACTATTGTTTGCTCCGTGTATACTATATACCGATTACATGACAAATGACTTGGCAGAAACAGAACACATTACATAGCCATAATAGCGTAAACGGACAGACATTTCTCTTTAGTACGTAACTTATGGAATCACAGCCTCCCTGGGCGAACGGGAGGAGAGTCTCTGGTTTAGCCAACCTCCCCCGGCGATATTACACAAATGACGTTTTAAGAGAAATGGCGGTTAACCCCAGGGTTCAGAGAAATTCTAGAGAAGAATCCCATTAACCACACGACTTTGTTTTTGATCATTTTCATATGTTGATACAACAAAAATATTCAGAACAACTTGTGCATGTACAGTCTGCAAAAATGGTGGCGTAACTCTTGATGATGGAAAGTTTTGAATATCCTGAAACTGGCAGGCAACGCAGTAGCTGCAATCTGCGTTCTCCATCTTATTTGCTTTTGAAACCCTGTGTTAAATCGGGCGGCGCAACTCTCTCTTCATGTATAAAATGTATTGTTCGTTTCAGTGGAGAAATTAGTAAGATCTGTCTTATGACGGCGCGGGCCCAGATTCGATCCTGGTCAGTAAAATTTTTGTATTGTATTGTAAGCCCATGTTTTCCCTTTACAAAGACTTAGGCGCACTTCCCCTACAGGGGAGAATTTGAACCATTCTAATTTAGTTACACTTGTTTTCGTATATATGTCATTTTTGAGTGGTCCGTGGTCAGCGTTCCGCCTCATACTGACATCTAGGAAACCAAGGTAGTACTAGGATGGGAAAATTCCGTAAATTTTGCTTAGAGGCTTTTTCATTCAGGCTTAAGGGTTTTTTTACGAGCCTGAAAATCTTCAGACTCCGGACCCACGGCTTAATGTCCCTCCCGGAGGACTTGCTCCTTGGATTTTTCCGTCCTAAAAATCCATCGACCCCGGCCGGGTTTGAACCCGCGACCCTCGGGACCAGAGGCAAGGAGCATAACCACTAGTCCACCGCGAGAAGATAAGATTTTTGTAATAACGTTGATTTTCATAACGCGTACACGTTATCAGGCTTCGTTGAATAAATAAATAAATACGTATATCCATCCATCCATAGTAATTCTGCCCGAAGACAGGTCCTTCACTGCAATCATAGCATTTTCATACTATGCTTGCAGCTTTACTAGGGAATTGTAGGTGTGGTAGCTTCCCGTTGCTTTCCACACCGGTAAAAGGTGATGATGATGATGTTAATGATAATGATAAGGATGGTGATGATAATGAAGTCCATATGATTTCGGGGACCGTTTGGGCCTTAAAGTTTTTCTGACATTTGTCTTATAGGTGAGGAAAAACCCCGATAAAAATCTTACCCAGAAAAACTGCCCCGACCGGGGATCGAACCCATATGTTTATATAGGGAAATAAATTAAATATAGGAAACAGGTCATGTATAGAAAATTAATACCGATGTAATATCTCATTACATAATTATCTAGGAAGCTACTTACTTTGTTTTATATAATTTTAATTTTATTACATTCCATGATTTTGTTAGTATTAACTAGTATTAGATCACATCATCATTGTATTTTGTTTAGTCTGTATTCTAATAATATCTTACAATTGTAATAAGTATATAATTTCAGATAGAACCACACTACCCACTGGTTGAGTGGAAGAAAAGGCCTTATGACCTTAACTCTGCCAGCCAAAATAAAGCAATATCATTATCATTATCATCATTATCATTATTATTATTATTATTATTATTACTTCGTTTATAAAACACAAATATCTCAAATACAAACATCTCAAATATAGATATTTCTAAACGAAGCCAGCCGTTGGCGATGGTAGTGACACCTACCTGACAGCGGACGAAACGAGAATTACAGATTTGTATATGTGGAAAGAATTGTTAATGTTTGTGCCAAGTCTAGAATGGAGTAGTGGGCTGCACACTAGTACGGAGAACTAGAGGTCCACGGTTGGATTCCTGGTTCAGACATTAATTTTTCTTTTCACAGTATCATTATAATATTAAAACACAAGGCATAGCAAGACTGTTTATTTCAACGCGTCTGATTAATTGAAACTAAGTCAAGTTAATATCTAATTTCAATATAAAAGTAAATCCTGGCGTATTACATCGCTTCATACAGACTGTTTCTTGCAGGGACGGTTGCGGTCTAATGGAGGGAATGTTTGTTTCCCATAAATGAGATCGCGTGTTCGATCACGGCCTGTCAGGT
>JASPKZ010003789.1:0-17500 GCA_030220185.1 Diploptera punctata
TTCAGCCCCCGCGTAATTTTCAGTTCGCGGACTCAGCATGCGGAAAGTCAGTCTAACGGATGTTCAGCCTGCCGAAAAGTCAGCCTCGCGGAAGTCAGCCTGGCGAATTTCAGCCTCACGGAAGTCAGTTTAGCGAAAGTCAGCCTCGCGGAATTCACCCTCGCGGAAATCCGCCTCGCGGAAGTCAGCCTCTCGAAAGTCAGCCTCGCATAAGTCTGCCTCGTGGAAGTCAGCCATGCGGAAGTCAGACTGGCGGAAGTCAGACTGGCGGAAGTCAGCCTGGCAGAAGTCGGCCTGGCGGAAGTCAGCCTGGCGGAAGTCAGCCTGGCGGATATGAGACTCGCGGAAGTCAGCCTGGCGAAAGTCAGTTTCGCGGAAATCAGGTTGGCGAAAACCAGTCTCGCGGAAGTTAGCCTGGAAGAAGTCAGTCTGGCGGAAGTCAGCCTCTCAGAAGTCAGCCTGGCGGAAGTCAGCCTGGCAGAAGTCAGCATGGCGGAAGTCATCCTGGCAGAAGTCAGCCTGGCGGAAGTCAGCCTGGAAGAAGTCAGTCTGGCGGAAGTCAGCCTGGCAGAAGTCAGCCTGGCGGAAGTCAGCCTGGCGGATATGAGACTCGCGGAAGTCAGCTTGGCGAAAGTCAGTTTCGCGGAAATCAGGCTGGCGAAAACCAGTCTCGCGGAATTTAGCCTGGAAGAAGTCAGTCTGGCGGAAGTCAGCCTCTCAGAAGTCAGCCTGGCGGAAGTCAGCCTGGCAGAAGTCAGCATGGCGGAAGTCATCCTGGCAGAAGTCAGCCTGGCGGAAGTCAGCCTGGAAGAAGTCAGTCTGGCGGAAGTCAGCCTGGCAGAAGTCAGCCTGGCAGAAGTCAGCCTGGCGGAAGTCAGCCTGGCGGAAGTCAGCCTGGCGGATATGAGACTCGCGGAAGTCAGCCTGGCGAAAGTCAGTTTCGCGGAAATCAGGCTGGCGAAAACCAGTCTCGCGGAATTTAGCCTAGAAGAAGTCAGTCTGGCGGAAGTCAGCCTGGCAGAAGTCAGCGTGGCGGAACTCAGCCTCGCGGAAGTCAGTTTGGCGAAAGTCAGCCTCGCGGAATTCACCCTCGCGGAAATCCGCCTCGTGGAAGTCAGCCTCTAGGAAGTCAGCCTCGCATAAGTCAGCCTCGTGGAAGTCAGCCATGCGGAAGTGAGACTGGCGGAAGTCAGACTGGCGGAAGTCAGACTGGCGGAAGTCAGCCTGGCAGAAGTCAGCCTGGCGGAAGTCAGCCTGGCGGAAGTCAGCCTGGCGGATATGAGACTCGCGGAAGTCAGCCTGGCGAAAGTCAGTTTCGCGGAAATCAGGCTGGCGAAAACCAGTCTCGCGGAATTTAGCCTAGAAGAAGTCAGTCTGGCGGAAGTCAGCCTGGCAGAAGTCAGCGTGGCGGAACTCAGCCTCGCGGAAGTCAGTTTGGCGAAAGTCAGCCTCGCGGAATTCACCCTCGCGGAAATCCGCCTCGTGGAAGTCAGACTCTAGGAAGTCAGCCTCGCATAAGTCAGCCTCGTGGAAGTCAGCCATGCGGAAGTGAGACTGGCGGAAATCAGACTGGCGGAAGTCAGACTGGCGGAAGTCAGCCTGGCAGAAGTCAGCCTGGCGGAAGTCAGCCTGGCGGAAGTCAGCCTGGCGGATATGAGACTCGCGGAAGTCAGCCTGGAGAAAGTCAGTTTCGCGGAAATCAGGCTGGCGAAAACCAGTCTCGGGGAAGTTAGCCAGGAAGAAGTCAGTCTGGCGGAAGTCAGCCTGGCAGAAGTCAGCCTGGCGGAAGTCAGCCTCGCGGAAGTCAGTTTGGCGAAAGTCAGCATCGCGGAATTCACCCTCGCAGAAGTTAGCCTCTCGCAAGTCAGCCTCGCATAAGTCAGCCTCGTGGAAGTCAGCCTTGCGGAAGTCAGACTGGCGGAAGTCAGACTGGCGGAAGTCAGACTGGCGGAAGTCAGCCTGGCAGAAGTCAGCCTGGCGGAAGTCAGCCTGGCGGATATGAGATTCGCGGAAGTCAGCCTGGCGAAAGTCAGTTTCGCGGAAATCAGGCTGGCGAAAACCAGTCTCGAGGAAGTTAGCCTGGTAGAAGTCAGTCTGGCGGAAGTCAGCCTGGCAGAAGTCAGCCTGGCGGAAGTCAGCCTTGCGGAAGTCAGCCTGGCGGAAGTCAGCCTGGCGGATATGAGACTCGCGGAAGTCAGCCTGGCGAAAGTCAGTTTCGCGGAAATCAGGCTGGCGTAAACCAGTCTCGCGGAAGTTAGCCTGGAAGAAGTCAGTCTGGCGGAAGTCAGCCTTTTCAGAAGTCAGCCTGGCGGAAGTCAGTCTGGCGGAAGTCAGCCTGGTTGAAGTCAGTGTGGCGGATATCTGCCTGGCAGTAGTCAGCCTGGCGAAAGTCAGCCAGGCGGAATTCAGCCTGGCGGAAGTCAGCCTGGCGGATGTCAACGTGGCCGAAGTCAGCCTGGCAGAATTCAGCGCGGCGGAAGTCAGCCCGGCGGAAGTCAGCCTCGCGGAAGTCAGCCTCGCGGATGTCAGCCTGGTGAAAGTCAGCCTAACGGAAGTCATCCTGGTGAAATTCTGCCTCGCGGAATTCAGCCTGGCGGAAGTCAGTCTAACGGATGTCAGCCTGCGATAGTCAACCTCGCGGAAGTCAGCCTGGCGAATTTCAGCCTCGCGGAAGTCAGTTTGGCGAAAGTCAGCCTCGCGGAATTCACCCTCGCGGAAATCCGCCTCGCGGAAGTCAGCCTCTTGGAAGTCAGCCTCGCATAAGTCAGCCTCGTGGAAGTCAGCCATGCGGAAGTCTGACTGGCGGAAGTCAGACTGGCGGAAGTCAGCCTGGCAGAAGTCAGCCTGGCGGAAGTCAGCCTGGCGGAAGTCAGCCTGGCGGATATGAGACTCGCGGAAGTCAGCCTGGCGAAAGTCAGTTTCGCGGAAATCAGGCTGGCGAAAACCAGTCTCGCGGAAGTTAGCCTGGAAGAAGTCAGTCTGGCGGAAGTCAGCCAGGCGGAAGTCAGCCTGGCGGAAGTCAGCCTGGCGGAAGTCAGTCTGGCTGAAGTCAGCCTGGCGGAAGTCAGCTTGGCGGAAGTCAGCAGGGCGGAAGTCAGCCTGGCGGAAGTCAGCCTGGCGGAAGTCAGTTTCGCGGAAATTAGGCTGGCGAAAACCAGTCTCGCGGAAGTTAGCCTGGAAGAAGTCAGCCTGGCGAAAGTCAGCTTGGCGGAAGTCAGGCTGGCGGAAGTAGCCTGGCGGAAGTCAGACTGGCGGAAGTCAGACTTGCGGAAGTCAGCCTGGCAGATATGAGACTCGCGGCAGTCAGCCTGGCGAAAGCCAGTCTCGCGGAAGTTAGCCTGGAAGAAGTCAGTCTGGCGGAAGTCAGCCTGGCAGAAGTCAGCCTGGCGGAAGTCAGCCTGGCGGAAGTTAGCCTGGCGGAAGTCAGCCTGGCGGAAGTCAGCCTGGCGGAAGTCAGCCTGGTGAAATTCAGCCTCGCGGAATTCAGCCTGGCGGAAGTCAGTCTAACGGATGTCAGCCTGCGATAGTCAGCCTCGCGAAAGTCAGCCTGGCGAATTTCAGCCTCGCGGAAGTCAGTTTGGCGAAAGTCAGCCTCGCGGAATTCACCCTCGCGGAAATCCGCCTCGCGGAAGTCAGCCTCTCGGATGTCAGCCTCGCATAAGTCAGCCTCGTGGAAGTCAGCCATGCGGAAGTCAGACTGGCGGAAGTCCGCCTGGCGGAAGTCAGCCTGGCGGAAGTCAGCCTGGCGGATATGAGACTCGCGGAAGTCAGCTAGGCGAAAGTCAGTTTCGCGGTAATCAGGCTGGCGAAAACCAGTCTCGCGGAAGTTAGCCTGGAAGAAGTCAGTCTGGCGGAAATCAGCCTGGCGGAAGTCAGCCTGGCGGAAGTCAGCCTGGCAGAAGTCAGCCTGGCGGAAGTCAGCCTGGCAGAAGTCAGCCTGGCGGAAGTCAGCCTGGAAGAAGTCAGTCTGGCGGAAGTCAGCCTGGTAGAAGTCAGCGTGGCGGAAGTCAGCCTGGCGGAAGTCAGCCTGGCGGATATGAGACTCGCGGAAGTCAGCCTGGCGAATGTCAGGTTCGCGGAAATCAGGCTGGCGAAAACCAGTCTCGCGGAAGTTAGCCTGGAAGAAGTCAGTCTGGCGGAAGTCAGCCTGGCAGAAGTCAGCGTGGCGGAAGTCAGCCCGGCGGAAGTCAGCCTCGCGGAAGTCAGCCTCGCGGATGTCAGCCTTGTGAAAGTCAGCCTGGCGGAAGTCAGCCTGGCAGAAGTTAGCCTGGCGGAAGTCAGCCTGGCAGAAGTCAGCCTGGCGGAAGTCAGCCTGGAAGAAGTCAGTCTGGCGGAAGTCAGCCTGGCAGAAGTCAGCCTGGCGGAAGTCAGCCTGGCGGAATTCAGCCTGGCGGATATGAGACTCGCGGAAGTCAGCCTGGCAAAAGTCAGTTTCGCGGAAATCAGGCTGGCGAAAACCAGTCTCGCGGAAGTTAGCCTGGAAGAAGTCAGTTTGGCGGAAGTCAGCCTGGCAGAAGTCAGCCTGGCGGAAGTCAGCCTGGCAGAAGTCAGCCTGGCGGAAGTCAGCCTGGCAGAAGTCAGCCTGGCGGAAGTCAGCCTGGAAGAAGTCAGTCTGGCGGACGTCAGCCTGGCAGAAGTCAGCCTGGCGGAAGTCAGCCTGGCGGAAGTCAGCCTGGCGGATATGAGACTCGCGGAAGTCAGCCTGGCGAAAGTCAGTTTAGCGGAAATCAGGCTGGCGAAAACCAGTCTCGCGGAAGTTAGCCTGGAAGAAGTCAGTCTGGCGGAAGTCAGCCTGGCAGAAGTCAGCGTGGCGGAAGTCAGCCCGGCGGAAGTCAGCCTCGCGGAGGTGTGCCTCGCGGATGTCAGCCTGGTGAATATCAGCCTGGCGGAAGTCAGCCTGGTGAAATTCAGCCTCGCGGAATTCAGCCCCGCGTAATTCAGTCTCGCGGAATTCAGCATGGCGGAAGTCAGTCTAACGGATGTCAGCCTGCGATAGTCAGCCTCGCGGAAGTCAGCCTGGCGAATTTCAGCCTCGCGGAAGTCAGTTTGGCGAAAGTCAGCCTCGCGGAATTCACCCTCGCGGAAATCCGCCTCGCGGAAGTCAGCCTCTCGGAAGTCAGCCTCGCATAAGTCTGCCTCGTGGAAGTCAGCCATGCGGAAGTCAGACTGGCGGAAGTCAGACTGGCGGAAGTCAGACTGGCGGAAGTCAGCCTGGCAGAAGTCGGCCTGGCGGAAGTCAGTCTGGCGGAAGTCAGCCTGGCGGATATGAGACTCGCGGAAGTCAGCCTGGCGAAAGTCAGTTTCGCGGAAATCAGGCTGGCGAAAACCAGTCTCGCGGAAGTTAGCCTGGAAGAAGTCAGTCTGGCGGAAGTCAGCCTGGCAGAAGTCAGCCTGGCAGAAGTCAGCCTGGCGGAAGTCAGCCTGGCGGAAGTCAGCCTGGCGGTTATGAGACTCGCGGAAGTCAGCCTGGCGAAAGTCAGTTTCGCGGAAATCAGGCTGGCGAAAACCAGTCTCGCGGATGTTAGCCTGGAAGAAGTCAGTCTGGCGGAAATCAGCCTAGTGGTAGTGGGCCTGGAGGAATTCTCTAAGGCGGAAGTCAGTCTGCCGGAAATCTGTCAGCCGGAATTCTGTCTACCGGAAGTCAGTCTGGCGAAAGTAAGTCTCGCGGAAGTCTTGCGGTTGCCTGGTGGAAGTATGACGGAAGACGGACCATCGGACTCACGGGCTGTCTGGCTCTCGTGTTCTCGGTTTCTTTATTGTTATTATGTTTATTAGTAAAGATTAGATATAGATAGGGACATAGAACAGACCCGGAGATGAGGGCAGTACGCTCGAGTTTGGGGCTTTTGGTGTCGGTATGTCACTGGGCCAATATATTAATTGGTATAGATTGTTGATTGCCCTAGCTCGGTATCAATAATTGGTTCCCACTTGTTTTAGGATAGAAGCGTTGTGATCCTTATCTATATAGGGACAGGAAGGACAGTTGCGTGGAAAGCGGACAATAGTTCATAATTGAATGATTTTATTTCTTTTCGTAGACACACATAAATGTACTCTACACTTAATTAATAAAAATGTTCTGTTACCGACATTCAATATCCCAAACTTACGAGGACACGAGCAATGTGATGATTTAGAAATCGGGGGATTTTTACAAAGTTCCATGACTGTTATTTGCAGACATTATTAAAAAAATACAATTTAGACCTTCTCTCCACAAACTATTAAGAATAAGTCTCGTTGGTTTGTCCTCTTGAGTTCACTCTCGAAGTCAGGACCCTTTATATTCATATTTGGTTGTACATCTTAATTCTGATTTTGATTGGCTATTTTAAATTGCTAGTCTCCTAGGGGCGTACCTTGTTAAAATGTACCTATATATTATTTTATTTCCTTCCCATGGGTACTTTAGCGTGTTTACACAGTTTGGGCTTCCCGCAGCTGTAAATTTTGGAGATTGAAGTTTCTCCAAACGTGATGTTAGCAAACAAATCCAGAATAAGGATTTCTTGTCTAATTGCAGGCTACATATTTATGGCCCTTTCGCATAAGGATTATTTCTGCCAACAGTGGGATCTGACGCTTGCAAATTTCCCCAAATAAGATATTATTTAATTTCTTCACATTCTATATTCAGTTTATTCTTCAGTTTATTGAATAATCGTACTTATTAATCGTTATACTAAATTTGGGGTCACATCTTATCCGTTAAAAGGTAACCTGGGAGGTGCTGTGATGGGACACTAAATAATAATAATAATAATAATAATAATAATAATAATAATAATAATAATAATAATAATAATAATAGTAATAATAATAATAATAGTGTTCTCTTTCCCTCGGACTCTGTTCAATATTATGAATGCATAAGTCTGTTAACACAATTATACGAAGTGAGTTACATTAAAATAATTATTAGAAAAAGTTTTAATAATTTGACTAAAATGCGGAATAAAAATTCAGTTTTATGAAGCTTAATTTAACGGCCCGAAAATTAGGTATAATAATTGGTTTAAAGGTTTAATTTCTTTGGCACATTGTTACGACATCTAATTTTGTAGTAAACGTAAACACTTTTTTCCTCTAACGAAAAGTATTTTTTTTTATTTTTACCGGTTCTTTGAATTTTGGATCACTGTGCACCGGGCATTAGTGCATTAGTGGAACCACATGCGTCATTAGCCACGTCTGCGGCAGGTGAGCAATTCCACAATTTCAATAAATCATTAGAGAAAATTCCGTGCTATTTGTTATATAATTTGTTTTACCTGTGAATTTGGATTTATTATCTGAGTTAAAAGATGCAGGAGATTAAGATGATAATGAAAAATCTCAGAAGGAAATTTTACATTAGATATTTGCCATTAAAACGGATGTGACTATCTGACATTTTTATAAACACTGCTTACAACATATATATTATTTTCCCTAGTTACTATAAAGGTTTATTCCAACAACAATTTAAAAAAGATCCGTTAGAAGAAAACACTTTAAGTTTAAATATGATTATTTAATAATGACAAATTATAATATTAAATATGTTAGGACCAATACATAGTCCGTGAATATCTGACATCTGTTCTGTACAAGTTACATTCTGCCAGAGTACTGGATACATATGTATTATATACATATAAGTAGAGTCAATAATTTATTAGTTATACTATTCTCTGTTTAAACTAATTACTGTGAAAATTATTAAATGTAACGGAACCAGATAGATCATGTATTAGTGGATAAACGCTGGCACAGTAGCATCATTGATGTAGATCAGTTAGAGGGCCAGACTGCAATTCAGATCATCATCTGGTCAGGGTGAAAATCAGACAACGGCTATCGCTTATGAGAGGAACAAACGCTAAAGATGATTCAGTAAAATATGAATTAAAAAACTTGAAAAATGATGAAATGCGGCAAGAATACCAAATCAAAATTGCTAATAGATTTGAAGTACTGGAATCTTCAGATGACAATGTGGCAAACGAAGAAGAAACTGATATAAATAAAGAATGGGAGGCTATAAGAGATACTATTAAATTGTCAGCATCAGAAAGCATTGGTTGTTTAAAAAAGAGGCAAAACAAGAAATGGTTTGATGAGGAATGTGCCGACATTGTAAAGAAAAGAAAGCAGGCAAAAATGAAGTGGTTACATGAGCCAAATGAGGTAAATTTAGAGCAATTGGGTAGTGTTAGACGGGAAACCACCAAGTTACTAAAGAGTAAAAAGAGGGAATATTTGAGAGAGAAGATTAATGATCTTGAAATGAATGCAAAAAATAGGAACATTAGAGAATTATATCAGGGAATTAGTATAGAGAAGAAAGGGTTTCAGGCTAGAACAAACATAATTCGGAATGAAAATGGGGATATGATTGCAGATTCCAAGAGTATATTAAATAGATGGAAAAGTTATTATAATCAGCTATTAAATGTACATACAGAACAGGACATTGAGGAGGATAATTTACAGACAGCAGAAATGCTAGTCGCAGAGCCAAGTGCATTAGAGGTTGAAATGGCAATTGAAAAATTGAAGATGTATAAAGCATCAGGTTCAGATGAGATCCCAGCAGAACTGATAAAATCAGGGGGAGAAAAATTGATGGACAAGATACGCTGGTTGCTTAGTATGATTTGGGAAAAAGAAGCTCTTCCAGATGAATGGAAGGAATCAATTATTGTACCAATTTATAAGAAAGGAGATAAAACTGATTGCAACAACTATAGGGGCATCTCATTACTTTCAACTTCGTACAAAATTCTAACAAATATATTAGTAAGCAGACTTGCTCCCTATATTGATGACATTCTAGGAGATCATCAATGTGCATTTAGAAGAAACAGGTCTACAACAGAAAAGATTTTTAGTATAAGACAGATTTTAGAAAAGAAATGGGAATATAATGGTACTGTACATCAACTATATGTAGACTTCAAAAAAGCATATGATTCAATTAAGAGGGAGAAGTTATATAGTATCCTGCTGGAGTTCGGAATTCCCAAAAAGTTAGACTTATACGAATGTGTCTAAATGGCTCAACGAGTAGGGTGCGTGTAGGCAAACAGTTTTCAGACACTTTTGAAATCCAGAATGGGTTGAAGCAAGGAGATGCACTATCTCCTCTACTATTTAATTTTGTACTAGAGCATGCCATTAAATCTTTAGAGAATAAGGAAGGCTTACAACTGAATGGTATTAATAAGCTGTTAGTTTATGCTGATGATGTGGTACTACTGGCCGATAGCGAGGAGATACTAAAGGCCAACACGCACACACTATTGAGTAACACTAAGAAATTAGGACTGGAAGTAAATATCAGTAAAACTAAATATATGGTCACACGTAGAAATACATTATATAATGGAAATGGACAGCTAATGACAAACGAGGGAAATTTTGAGGAATTGGCTGAATTCAAATACGTAGGAACAATAATCACAAATAGGAATGAGATGCAGAAAGAAATTAAACATAGGCTCAATTCTGGAAATGCATGCTATTATGCATTGCAGAGACTTTTGATGTCCCAACTCCTTTCAAAAAACGTTAAGCTGAAAATATATAAAACTATTATTCTACCAGTTATATTATATGGGTGCGAAACATGGACTCTTACTTTAAGGGAGGAAAGGAGATTACGAGTATTTGAGAATAAAGTTCTTAGGAAAATTTTTGGACCAAAGAGAGATGAACAGACAGGTGAATGGAGAAGACTACATAACAATGAACTACATGGTCTTTATAGGAAGCCAGATATAATAAGAACAGTTAAGTCCCGTAGACTGCGATTGGCAGGACATGTTGCGCGTATGGGGAATGAAAGACGTGCATGGAAACTTCTTGTAGGAAAGCCAGAAGGAAAACACCCAGTTGGTAGACCAAGAATCAGGTGGGAGAACAACATTAACTATGATTTGAGGGAAGTAGATTATACAGGAAATGATTGGAAAGCATTAGCTCAGGATAGGGATGTATGGAGAGCTTATGTCCGCGCGGCCATGAACCTACGGGTTCGATAGTGCCAGTGAGTAAGTAAGTAAGTAAGTAAGTATTATTAAATGTAACATTTAAAATGTATTCATTGGTATAATGTTTCCATTGATTTGCTCAGGAACAGTCGAGGCGCGATATGCGTGAATTCGTGGAGGAAGCAGATTTTTCGAATACTTTTTATAGGTAAAGTTTATATTTTAATTGTTTTTTTTAATTTACCAATATTTACTCATAAGTCAGTTATTGTTTAAAAATAATTACTTATTAGAAAATATGCATAACAACATAGTTAAAATCTTTCTGTTTTGTTGTAATGTAAAGTGTTCTATATGTCAAGTAGAAAACAGAACAAATCACTGTAACTGCTCTAATATCAACATATTTTCAGAGCGTTGTTTGAAACATAATATCCAGCAAATCTTGACGTGCCCTCGTAGAAGTATAACTGAAAGTGCATATGATATTTTTTATGAATAATATATTTCTTATTGCTACTAATATTTACAGACTTCAGATATTGTGATTAGCTGTTTTTTTCTCGAATAAGTCAAAGAATAGTTAAAAATATTAAAATATTAATTTTAAAATCAAACTGATCTTTGAAAAAATAGGGAATACTAAATAAAAAATGCTGCATAATTTTGGTTACATCTACAAACATATGTACATACAATGTAAACTTATAATAAATAATTATTGTTATTCTATTTCACATTTACATTTATTGTTGTTGTTTTTACTCGAAACGAATCAAAACTAACAGTTGCTGCCTTATAGCTCAGTGTTGTTTGTCTAAAGGCTATAAGAAGACAACCTAGATGACAAATTATCTGGTCCTCCACGTTGGTGATATTCTAGACATATAAAATGTATACCTCTATAAGTCCGAAACAAAATAAAGTAGGACTGAATCAATCCGAGCTAATTTTCAGTTGTAGGCCTACGATCAATGTAAACAAACCTGATGTAATGGCTGTGTTTTCATTTGTCAAATAATTTTTTTCTATACAACTTTTGAGAGTTTGTAGAGGAGGTAAAACAAAACTCTTTTGTTATGTGAAGAAGAAAAAAAAAAGACAGGTTTTTCCGTTTCCCCGCTAGGAGTCCTTGTTGGGTTTGACGCTGGATGATTTCACGAAGAAAGATAAGATAATTTCCTCCACCAAAGTCAGTTAGTCAGAAGAAAAAGTCAAATCAGATGGCCGTCAACAATATCAGCCCACACATTTATGGTAAATAGGTGTTGATGGTAGAAGTAACGAGTTGCCTTGTGATTCACAAACTCCCAGACGTGGTAATTGTGGATGTTGCATAAATCATTACTCTAAGTTTGTATCCACTACCGGCAGTAATGATAACCTCCCAATATCAACCAATACCAACATTTTGCATACGAAGCAATCAAAACTACAGTGAACACGTGATCTAAAGGAAGCCCAGCGTCAAACTGTTCAAGGACCCCTAGCGGGGAAACGTAGAATCTGTCAATTTTGTTTTAAATAACAAAAGAGTTTTGTTTTACCTCTACAAACTCTTCAAATTTGTGAATCAGTGACGCGGACAACCGAAGAAAAATTTCTTAATCATGCTTCTGCGAAAATCTACAATATATATATATATATATATATCCATAGTAATTCTGCCCGAGGGCAGGACCTTCGCTGCAATCATAGAATTTTCATGCTATGCTTGCAGCTTTACTAGGGAATTGTAGGTGTCGTAGCTTCCCGTTGCTTTCCACACCGGTGAAGGACGATGATGATGATGATGATGATGGCCATATGATTTCGGGGACCGTTTGGGCCTTAACGTTTCCCCGATAAAAACCACATCCAGAAAAAATATCACATATCTATTTACGTTATGTGGGAGAATCTTAAGATATAGGGCCTATAATAATTATCATAGATTGGAACAAAAAATGGGGGTTTATGGAAGGTTGTATATGGGATTTCTTAGTAAGGGTAGATGGTAAAGACGGGATTTAGTGGGCGTCATGAATTAGAAATTCCTCTTTAGTCGAGGACCTCGGGTACCACAGTGGGTTGCGGTAAGATGAGATGCTCTTGGTCCCCGGGGTACACAAGGATTGTGCAGACACGATTATATCTCGTTGAGAAAAGACAAGTTGAAGATGCAATATCACTTTATTTTTACGTTGAACACACGCAATAAAAAAAATCAAAGTACGTAGCGATCGGCGTGTATCATGGTTCCACTTTATGTTGAGGAGGCTTAATTTGACGGTTGAATTCTTAATTACACGGCGCCTATATTGTTACATTTTATTTCTAAGTCCATTTAGCAATTTTATATAAGTATTTTATTACTTCCGATGGTCGATAGACGAAGAGGACATGTGCTCGCTTTAGCGTTTTAAGTCACGATGAATATGTTATTGCTGCTATTAAGTGCCAGTGGCACCACGAGAAGAGATTTTTAGTCTGTAATTCTCGTTATAATTTGCGACCATATGATAACGCCCACCTTAAGATACAATACATATACCCATTGGTGCATTTGTCTTATAATTTTGGGTAGTAGGGTTCTGGACCCTTTGGTTCGTTGTGACGTCACCAAATGTTTTAGGACACTCCTACTTTTGAGATTGGATAAAATTGGGACATACGTTTTTTTGCAAGAAGCCCGGGAATCCCGACTACTTTTGAAAAAGCTTGGCTTCCAATATTGACTGTAGAACGTTCTGGTGGTTTCTTTCGCCTCTAATTAGCTTGCATCATCCTCTGTAAAAATGCCCGTTTACTGGGTTTCCAAATTTCCCAGCAATATATTTCCTATTGAATTCAGCTCTCGGCTTAGGCATTGTCAGTTCTAACCGTCTGAATAAAACACATCTAATCCTCTGGGTCGAAAAGAATTCTTTAGATCTTTAACTTATTGTACGAATGTATCGAGCCCATCAAAATACAATAGAGTGCGTTACAGTCATCAGCATTTTCCCTATATTACTCATAACTGAACGTTCTTGTTTTATCATTAATTCTACGGGATCATTTAATTTAGAATAATAATTACATAATTGTATTCTACTCATTTTTCTGATTTGTTTGAATGTAAATAAGGTGTATGGCAGATGATTTCTTCGGTCACTTAATTAATTATTTATTTATAAATTTATTTTCTCTCTCCCGATTATTAATTATTGGGCTGCTCATTTAGGGAGGATGCTGAGTGAATGTCTCGCCTCAAGATTTAATAAGCATTGACAGCGATGGACAAGTGGTTATTGTGCCACTTCCCTCTAGTCCCGAGGGTCGCGGGTTCAAACCTAGACGGGGTCAATGGACTCTTTTAGGATAAAAAAATCCAAGGACCAAGTCCTCCGGGACGGACTTCAAGCCGTGAGATCCTAGTTTGAAGATATATATATATATAATTACAAGGAGGAATTATATACATTTTTATTTCAAAATTGAGCTTGTAATTTAGAATAACCTAAAATCACATCTAAAAAATATATAAAGACAAAAACATTTGAAATTATATTTAAATTTCTTATATGATAGCTTCCAAATGCGAACAGTACAACACATAATATATTTTCAAACATTTTAATCCATGATAAATTAGGTATTTCAAAATGTATTTAGTATGTATCTGTTAAAGGAAGAGCTGCGATTTCTTCATTCCAAAAATTACTGTTACAAACTAGATTTAAACCTGTCAAATATGTGTATTTTATTAAATTCAAATCAAAACAGAATTTTTCAATTTTCTCATAGAGTGGCGTTGCTCCGCAACGTGAGTTGTTGTTACATCAACAAATTTGTTTTTTTTTTTTTTTTGCTCAAGAAATCCCTTTTATGTAGAATAGTGAATCGAAGTTAATATTTTTTTTAAATCATGCGTGGCGGTAATATTATATATATATATATATATATATATATATATATATATATACGTGTGTGTGTTTTGCAATTAAATTTTTGGATTTGAACAATGCAAACCTAAAATGATATGATAAGAAAAATAAATGCTCGGACGGGACTAAAGTCGGACCTCAGGATTTATATCCCACTTCTTCTAGAAATAATGAGACTATATTATTGTAAGAGAATTTAATGTTTGCACTGGACTTGTTCGGTGGCGTAATTGCTAGAGCACGGGGATATATATATATATATATACATTATAATTATATTTTTACATTCAGCAATGCATGCTTAAAACTATGTGATAAGGAAAATAATTGCTCGGACGGGACTTGAACCCGGACCTGTGGAATTATATCCCACTAAGTCTATTAATAATGAGAATATATTAATATGAGAGAAATGAATGTTTGTTCTAGACTTGCTCGATGGCGTAATCGGTAGCGCCATGGGGTGTTATATATATATATATATATATATATATATATATTGTAATTAAACGTTTGAAATTTAGCAATGCAACTTTAAATTACATGATAAGAAAAATAAATTCTCGGACGGGATTTGAACTCAATCCTCTGGAATTATATCCCACTACATTTAGTAATAAATGAGAATATTTTATTATAAGACAAATAAATGTTTGTACTATACTTGCTCGGTGTCGTAATCGGTAGCGCATGCGATATATATGTGTGTATATATATATATATATATATATATATATATATTATAATTAATTTTTTGGCATTGAGCAATGCAAGCTTAAAATAACATGATAAGGAAAATAAATGCTCGGACGGGACTTGAACCCGAACCTGTGGATTTATATCCCACTACATTTAGTAATAATGAGACTATTTTATTATAAGAGAATTGAATGTTTGTACTTCCTTTGCTCGGTGGCGTAATTGGTAGCACACTGGGAGATATATATATATATATATATATATATATATAGCCTATATATAATACTTAAATGTTTGACATTGAGCAATGCAAGCTTTGATGACATGATAAGAAAAATAAATGCTGGGATGGGATTGAACCCGGGCCTCTGGATGTAGCCTATACCACACTACATCTATTAACAATGAGAATATATTATTATAAAACAAATAAATGGTTTTACTGGACTTGCTCGGTGGCATAATCGGTAGAACACTGGGATATATATTTTTTTATTATTATTATTATTATTATTATTATTATTATTATTATAAATAAATTGTTGACATTGAGCAATGCAATCTTAAAATAATATGATAAGAAAATAAATACGCGCACGGGAATTCAATCCGGACCTCTGGATTTATATGCCACTACATATAGTAATAAAGAGAATATATTATAAAGGAACTAGCCTTGCTTGGTGGCGTAATCGGTAGCGCACTGGGATATATATATATATATATATATATATATATATATATATATATATTATGTTTTTGATATTGAGAACTGAATGCTTAAAATGACATGATAAGAAAAACAAATGCTCAGACGGGATTTGAACCCGGACCTCTATGTTTATAACGCAATACATCTAGTAATAATGATAATATATTATTATAAGAGAAATTAATGTTTATAAGAGACATGCTCGGTAGCGTAATCGGTAGCGTACTGGGATAATCCCCAGGTTAGGGTACAAGTCCCGTACGAGCATTTATTTATTTTTCTTATCAAGTCACATATAGGCATATATATATATATATATATATATATATATATATATATATATAATTAAAAGGAGGAATTATATACATTTTTATTTCAAAATTGCGCTTGTAATTTAGAATAACATAAAATCATATGTAAAAAATATATATAAAGACACTAACATATGAAATCTTATATTTAAATTTCTTATATATTAGCTTTCAAATGTGAAAGTACAAAAAAGTAATATATTTTCAAAAATTTTAATACATGATACATAATAATAATAATAATAATAATAGCTTTATTTTACCTGGCAGAGTTAAGGCCTTAAGGCCTTGTCTACCACTCAACCAGGTTTAAAAAAATACAAACAAAAAAAAATAGTCTTAAATCTAAATTACAATATATATATATATATATATATATATATATATATATATATATATAAACGATTACAAGTTATGAATACAATACAATTAATATTTATAATGTATTTTGATTTACTCTAAATTTAACGAATTAAATATATAATATGTACAATATATATAAAAAACGAGGAAAAGATTAATGACATAGTATAAAATTAAATAAATAGAGAAAAATTAATTATTAGACAACAGGTAACTGTATAAGCGTGACTTAAAGGTACCAAGTGTGCGGCAACCCCTGATATCTTGAGGAAGGAGATTCCAGGAGCGGGCAGAGGCTACTGTGAAGGAAGTAGAATAGGAGGAAGTGCTATGAAGAGGAATTGTTAGCAGACTGCTATCTTGTGATCTAGTGTCAATATTGTGGTAAGAGGATAACTTCTCAAATCTAGACGCCAGGTAAGTAGGGATGTAGGAATTCAGAAGCTTGAAAAGTAGTGAAAGAGAGTGCAATTTACGTCTGTCAGTAAGACGGAGCCAAGAGAGGTTATTAAAGTGTTCGGAAATATGGTCATAACGGCGGATATTGAAAATGAATCGAACGCAAGCATTATGAACACGCTGCAGTCTCTGCGACAAGTCATAGTTTAGATCATTATATATAATGTCACAATAATCGAAGTGTGGTAACACAAGATTCTGCACAAGGATTTGTTTTAACGAAACTGGGAGAAAATTCTTTAAACGTCTAAGATAATGTAAGATGGAGAAAGTCTTTTTACATATGTGTTTCACTTGTGTTTGCCAGGTTAAATTTGCGTCTAGATGTAGTCCAAGATCTATTACTGAAGAAGAATAAGGGATAATTATATTATTTATAGTAATGTTTGGTAGTGTAGATATGTCAAAGGTTGTAAGCAGTCTTTGTTGTCCCATTAGAATTACTTGTGACTTGTTAGGATTTAGATTTAGACCGATACTTGAAGACCAGTTAAAGATGGATATGAGATCGTCATTCATTTTTGTCAAGCTGTTATAGAGAGAATGAGGAGGTGAATGTAGGAAAATTTGGAGATCATCAGCGTAGAGGTGATAACGGCAGTGCTTTAGTACAGTTGGCAAGTCATTTATGTAGATCCAGAAAAGAAGAGGTCCGAGAACACTGCCCTGGGGGACTCCAGCCGGCACGTTGCGCCAAGACGAAGATCTAGAGTTTAATGAAATGTATTGTTGACGACCGTGCAGGTATGAGTCGAACCAGGATACAGCGCTGTCAGACAAGTGTAGGTGCTTGAGCTTTATCAAAGTAAGTCGTGGTCTACTGTGTCAAAAGCTTTGCTGAAGTCAAGTAAGGTTAAAGGAGTCAATTGACGTCTGTCCACGGCTTCACGAATATCTTCAGTAATATGGTATTTCTGAATGTATTTAGTATTTACCTGATAAAGGAAGAGCTGCGCTTTCTTCATTCCAAAAAAAATACCGTTACACACTAGTTTCAAACCTGTCTAATATTTGTATGTTTTAAATTCAAATCAAAACTGGCTTTTTCAATTTTTCACATACAGTGGCGTT
>JASPKZ010003789.1:620000-790703 GCA_030220185.1 Diploptera punctata
AGAAAGATAGTGTTTGTTGTCTACTTGAAAGTCATTGACAGGTACAGGATGGATCATACAGGCTTTCTTACTTACTTACTGGCACTATCGAACCCGTAGGTTCATGGCCGTGCGGACATAAGCTCTCCATATATCCATATCCTGAGCTAATGCTTTCCAATCATTCCCTGTATAATCTACTTCCCTCAAATCATAATTAATGTTATTCTCCCACCTCATTCTTGGTCTACCAACTGAGCGTTTTCCTTCTGGCTCTTCTACAAGAAGCTTCCATGCAAGTCTTTCATTCCCCATACGTGCAACATGTCCTGCCCGTCGCAGTCTACGAGACTTAACTGTTCTTATTATATCTGGCTTCCTATAAAGACCATGGAGTTCATTGTTATGTAGTCTTCTCCATTCACCTCTCTGTTCATCTCTCTTGGGTCCAAACATTTTCCTAAGCACTTTATTCTCAAATACTTGTAATTTCCTTTCCTCCCTTAAAGCAAGAGTCCATGTTTCGCACCCATATAATATAACTGGTAGAATAATAGTTTTATATATTTTCAGTTTAACGTTTTTTTGAAAGGAGTTGGGACATCAAGAGTCTCTGCAATGCATAATAGCACGCATTTACAGAATTGAGCCTATGTTAATTTCTTTGTGCAGCTCATTCCTATTTGTAATTATTGTTCCTAGGTTTTTGAATTCACCCACTTCTTCAAAATTTCCCTCATTTGTCATTAGCTGTCCATTTCCATTATTTAATGAATTTCTACGTGTGACCATATATTTAGTTTTATTGATATTTACTTCCAGTCCTAATTTCTTAGTGTTACTCAATAGTGTGTGCGTGTTGTCGTTTAGTATCTCCTCGCTATCGGCCAATAATACTACATCATCAGCATAAATTAACAGCTTATTAGCATACAGACTTTCACTATCAATAATAATTTTAATAATAATAATAATTTTAATAATATAATAATTTTTAATAATAATAATAATTTTAATAATAATAATAATTTAATAATACTAATAATTTTAATAATATATAATAATTTTAATAATAATAATAATTTTAATAATCCTCCTTTTGCCTCCTCTCCTCCTTTTCCTCCTCCTCCTCCTTTTCCTCCTCCTCCTCCTTTTCCTCCTCCTCCTTTTCCTCCTCCTCCTTTTCCTCCTCCTCCTTTTTCCTCCTCCTCCTTTTCCTCCTCCTCCTTCCTCCTCCTCCTCCTCCTTCCTCCTCCATCCTCCTCCTCCTCCTCCTCCTCCTCCTTTTCCTCCTCCTCCTCCTCCTCCTCCTCCTCCTCTCTCCTCCTCCTCCTCCCTCCTCCTCCTTTTCCCTCCTCCTCCTCATCCCCTCTTCCTCCTCCTCCTCCTCCTCCTCCTCCTTTTCCCTCCTCCTCCTCCTCCTCCCTCCTCTCCCCTCCCTCCCTTTTCCTCCTAATACTAAACAACTCAGGATACTCAACTGAAAATTTTATAAGTCATGGCCGTTCCTACGGCAGTGAAAATTGGACTTTAACTCATAGGAAAAAAATAGAGCCAGCGAGATGAGATTTTTAAGGCCAACGGCAGGCTACACTCTTATGGAACAGGAAAGAAGTTCTGAAATAAGATATCAATTAAATATTTTTAAATTGATGGATAAAATTGACAAAGACGAACATCTACTAGGAATGCCAGATGATAGACCTCCTAAAATGATTTTAAACTACAGACCCATAGGATCTAGAAGTCAAGGAAGACCATTTGCTAGATGGAAAAACCAAATCTCTTGAAGTCGGAACGGACCAAAGAGCCCAAGTCTTGATGTTGATGATGAAAAATAGAAATAAAATTAATAAAAATAATGAATTTTTTTTTTCTGGTAGAGTTAAGGGTGAAAGACATCTTTCAGTTATTGAGCATAAATAAACAACTACATATTTTCAGTATAAATTAATAAATTACATACTTCTTTTTTCAAATGCCCCAGGCTTGTCTTTCGACATTCCTGGTTTTTTCTCTTGGCATGGCATACTTGTAATCCACTTCTGAGATTGGGGCGCCTGGAAGGCGGGGTTACGTTGCCTCGATGATATGATGGGTGATGATGATGATAATGGTGCGCCAGGAGAGTCCCTAACCCTAAGCTTAACCTAAGATGAATATGAATGCTGATGATTGCGATGGCCATATGATTTTTTTTTCGGGGACCGTTTGGGCCTTAAAGTTTTCGTGACATTTGTCTTACAGGTGAGGAAAAAAAATCCGATAAAAGCCTCACCCAGAAAAACTGTCCCGAACGGGGATCGAACCCGGGCCCGCTGCGTGACAAGGCAGCTCGCTACCCCGAGACCACAGCGGTGGACATATTATAATTAGTACATATCAATTATATACTAATTATAATGAATTTATAAAATACAAAAAAAGTGCAAGTACATACAACTCTATGTATATTTAAGAATAAAGGTCTTCGGGAAATTTTTGGACCAAAGAGAGATGAACAGACAGGCGAATGCAGAAGACTACATAACAGTGAGCTACACGGTCTTTATACGAAGCCAGATATAACAAGAAAAGTTAAGTTTTGTAGATTGCGATGGGCAGGATATGAGGCACGAATGGGGAATAAAGGAGGCGCATGGAAGCTGCTTCTAGGAAAACCAGAGGGATCAAGAATAAGCGATCACCTCAATGTCAGGGCCTCCTACGAGACACACAACATTAAAACAAAACACCTTTCACAAACACATATTCATACTAAACGTGGCGAATTTGTTGATGATTATGATGTTCTGAGCCGTAACGTTTCCTCAAAACTGACTTACAGATGAGGAAGAAACCCTGAACTAATCATCACCCAGGAAATTTGTCCCTACCGGGGATCGAACTCGTGCCGACTGCGTACGAGGCAGGGGCGCTACTCCGAGAGTACAGTGGTGACAGGCAGGGATATATAGGACCTAGGGCGCTATCCGAGAGTACAGTGGTGAACAGGCAGGGATATATAGGTCCTATATTTATTTGGTAATTATTTACCTGTTGTCAACCAAGGACTTCTTTCAAATCAGCAATCAAAGGTGAAGTATATCATTGTAACCATCGTAATACAGTTCTAATAATGAATGGTATATGTATTTATATTTGTATTTATACTTACATTATTTATTTATATTTATTTATCGTCATATTTGGTATCAAATAAACAGTGTCTCGGAAAATAATTAAAAATGTATAAAATATTTTTATGTGGATATAACCTAAACAGATAGGTCTACTGTACATTACTTTAGAATCAGATTAAAAACATTCACTCACATTCTCTCACTGGCTCTATCGAAAGTGCAGGTTCATGGTCACGTGGACATACGTTCTCCATACATCCCTATCCCGAGATAATGCTTTCCAATTATCCCTGTATAATCTACTTTCCTGAAATCATGGATAATACTATTCTCCCATCTCATTCGTGGTCTACCAACTGGAAGTTTTGCCTCCGATTTTCCTACAAGAAGCCTCCATACACCTCTTTCACCACTCATTCGTGCCACATGTCCTGACCATTGCAGTCTACGAGAGTTAACTTATATCTGGTTTCCTATAAAGACTATGTAGCTCACTGTTATGTAGTTTTCTCCATTCACCTCTCTGCTCAACTCCTTTGGTCCAAAAAAATTCCTAAGAACTGTATTCTCTAATACCCATAATCTTTTTTTCTCCTTTAAATTAAGAGTCCATGTTTCACATCTATATAATATAATTGGGAGAATAACAGTTTCATGTATTTTTAGTTTAACTTTTTTAGGGAAGTTCGGACGACAAGAATCCATGTAAAGCATAATAACATGCATTTCCAGAATTGAGCCTATGTTTAATTTCTTTGTGCATCTCATTCCTATTTGTAATTATTATTGTTCCTAGATATTTGAATTGAGCCACTTCTTCAACATTTCCCTCGATACTACAAAAAAAGACTATAAATAAGAATAAAAAACTCGCAACTTGCACCACTAGAATTAAGTGGATTGACTACGTATATTATTATTCGCGTTACATTCAGACAGCAACTCGAATGTACTGCAAAAAGCGCTGAGTGAAACGCAGGCCGTTTCCTTCGTACGATAACAACGTGGGAAGAAAAAAAAAGAAGGTGAAAGGTCGATAGTATGATTGTGAGAGCGATTTATATAAAACATTTGATACTCGATAGCAATTGTTTTCACTGATGTTTGTTCCCACATTTTAAAAGATAGTTAAGAAAAGAAAGTGCATAATGTATTCTATCAGAGTTTGATTTTATCCTAGAGATCTTGTTCATTTACTCGTTCAATCAGCTTCACACAAATGTGGGGGGCGTAGACCAACTATTCACATTATTTAAATAAGGTTATGGATCCCGACCCACTAATGGGTCCTGAAATGGGTACAGATGATCGTGAATTCTCCCTAAACGATAAAGGGCTCGAAAAGTTTATTCTGCAAGTTAGAATTACAAATTCCCGCGCCTTAACCGAGTGGTCTAAGACTTGATGTCATGGCCCAGAATTACGGGACATGTGGTGGTTCTTGTCCCCATGGTGGAAAGTATGTTCTCATTTAATTTTTATCGATTGTGTTTGCAGATGTTGTAGTATGTATTAGTTTTTTATAGAGAGGACAGGCTACAAAAACCAGTCTATCAATTAAATAATATACCATATTTGCTCGCGTAATTCGCACACTTTTAAATTTATTTTGGGCACTGAAAAATTGGGAAGCGTAAAATATGCGTTTTTTCTTAAATTAGAGATCCTGTTCTGAGTTATCTTAATTACGGTAGGTAAGTATAGTAATTAACAATACAGTAATTTTGTCGTCTCTTATAATTTTATAGCATAACACTGTGGATATTCTTGAATAATAATCATGCAATAATAAATCTATAAACAATTAGTATATTACGATGCGAGGTTGGGAAGTGGTTTTTACAGAATCGAGGAAAAAATATTAAAACCGAGCGATATCAAGGTTTTTAATTTCCGAGATTCTGTAAAACACTTCACAAACGTGCGTTGTAGATTATGGTGTTTTAAAAATAATAAAGAATAGTAAAATAATAACTTCTTTGTTGGAAATACTTGCGTTCATTATAAACAATTGACTAACGTTAACAGCGTGGGCAATATTTATTAGTCGAAACAACAGGAGGCCTTGAGAACAATTATTGATAACATGGGCACAAGTACGTATTTACTGTTTTATATTGTTTCAAATAAAGTTGAGTTCATTTAAAATGCAGTGATTTGTTTCGTATAATGTAGATATTAACACTCCCTTTTGGATATTTTCTGTACATACATTGTACGCAGTATACATAGACGGCAGTGGTTTTATTTCCCGCACGTGGGTGTAAATGTAATATCACACTATAGTTATTTAGGTTGGCAACCCCAAAATGTAGGAAGTTGAACTTTCAATAATGGTCGCCATTACTGTTAAGCACGACAAAACGCACTATCGCGCAAAATATATTGTTATTATAAAGTGAAACAATTCAAATACCGTAATAATTAATTAGCGCGTCTTCTTGTTTATTCCAATAACGCACGTTGGATTCAAGAACTTCCGAATTCTCTTTCTGCTGCACGATTGCCCAAATGTTCCGCGAAACTTATCACTTTCAATTCATATGATGCTCTGTAATTGTTATTTTTGTTTCCCATCTTGAAATACAGTACAAATGCAAGTGCACATTACAAGTGTTAAAAATCAACCGGAATACCGGTATCCACTTTTCTAAAATTTGTCTCTACCAAGGGCAAGCATTGTTAAAGACTTTGGTTTTCTTTGTGAAGCAAGTAGTTCAGTTGCTGGTAAATAATCTACGTTGGAATGCAAGGATTGGCAATGAAATTCAGAGAAGGAAAATCCCTATTACACTGAAAAGAAAAGGTACCTAAAATTTATGCGCAAAATAAAGTTAAAATAATCCTAAAAAAATTAGAGGTGCGCAAAATACGCGGGGCACAAATTATGCGAGAATAATACGGTATGCAAGAAAAATAATATAATCATTTAAAAATCAAAAACTGAAGTAATGGCGATCCATGGAAGGTACCGGTACCGAGTAAAAACAAAAATAGTAATAGAATATAAAGTGTTGGAACAGGTTTCACACTTCCAGGATTTGGGCTGCGATATAACTTATGAAAAAGAACAAGACTTAAATAGGAAAATGCAGAAATTTCAACATTTTTGTGGAACAATCAGACGAACGCTGAGGTGCAAAGTTACAAACAATGCGCAGATAAAAATTTTTTCAACGATGGCACTACCAGTGGCGATTTATGGGAGTGAGGTCCAGGCCCTGAAGAAAACAGAAAAAAAAGTAAAATTCAGGCAGCGGAAATGAGCTTCCTACGGACTGTGAAAGGTTGTACAAGAGAACATATTAGAAATGAGAATATCAGAGAGGAACTAAAACTACAACCACTTATTGAACAAATAGAAGAACACGCGGACAATTGGATAGAACATCTGCAAAGAATAACAGATGATAGGATAACAAAGATGACATTGTTGTATTGTCCTGGAGAACGAATATCTGTAGGAAGACCAAGAAAGCGCAGGGCTGAACAAATGTGATATCTGAATAGGCAAAAAGACCTAATCCGTGAAAGAAGCAGATTACGTATGAAGAATTTTGATCGATATGGGCCTAGTGCCTCCCTGTATTAGTACCCGCTCACGATATAAAAACCAACTATGCCCATAATCCTGACCACATGCCACTCCTGTACGGCTAGTTATTCGCCCACCCCTAAATAATGCATGTGGATGTAAGGCCAGCAGCTGATTGATAGGCCAATACATTTCTAGACCCATATCACCATGGAGCCTTTCTTTTAAAATTACAATAAATCTATTCACTTTTAGTCCCTTCTGATTAATTTTATTTCCTTGCACTTGATTACGAGTATTTGAGAATAAAGTTCTTATGAAACAATTTAGACCGAAGAGAGATGAACAGAGTGGCTAATGGAGAAGACTACATAGCAGTGAGCTACATGATCTTTTTGGGAAAGGCAGATATAATAAGAACATTTATGTCCTGTAGACTGCGATGAGCAGGACATGTGGCACGAATGGGGAATGAAAGAGGTGCATTGAAAACTTTTTATAGGAAAACCAGAGGAAGAGGGTCAAGTTGGTAGGCCAGGTATAAGGTATGAGAATAACAGTAACCATGATTTTAGGGAATTAGATTATACAGGGGATAATTGGAAAACGTTAGCTCAGGACAGAGGTGTATGGAGAGCTTATAACCTCGTGGCCACTAACCTACGGGTTCATTAGTACCGAGTTATTATTATTATTATTATTATTATTATTATTACTACTACTACTACTACTACTACTACTACTTAACGAACTATTGAAAAGAAGAAATCTCGAATTCTCAAGAAGGATAATAGAATGGGTGCCACTAGGTAAAAGAAGAGGACGGTAAAACATAATTTGGGGTGATAGTGTTTTGAGCAGCGCGAGGGAAAAATAATTGGACTTTGGAGATTGACTGACTGACTGATTGTTGACGGTGACTTGCACCGTCCAGTGTGCTGCATACTATTTCCCAATGGGATAAACTTGGCAGCAAATTCCTTTTTGGCTATCAAGTAGTGGTTGTGGATTATGTAACCTCAGCCTTTGGTGACAATATATTTTACCTAACAGGTCTACACCAGAATAATAGTGGAAGCCACTATACTTGTAAAAAGGGCATCATAGACTACGCCGCCGGCAAGCAGAGAGTTCGAAAGCCGGACAGCGTAGAGTGAGCCACACTTCTCAAAAGCGAGTGGTCTCGCACTATTATGTAGATGGTCTCTCCTTTTGAGGTTAACCTGCAAAACACAGGTTAACCAGTCGGCTCATGAAGAGGAAACGCTCCATGGGACTAGACAGTTCAGCCAATAAAGGCTGAACATCCCGGAGAATCTCCTCCCCACGTGCACTTAAGCTACCTATTGGCAATTGCTGGCCCTTTGCTTTAGCAGTGCTGTTCTCTTGAGTTGTTCTGGAAGCAGTACCAGTCTGTAAAGCTTGGGTGAAGGAAACTCTTGGATCGACCTTCACTTCTGTCTTTCTTTGAGTTGTATTTACAATTGAATTTGGGATGGGATCACTTGTGGATGGTTTCTCATTTTGATTGGGGATGGGTTTAGCTACCCTGCTATAAGCTTCAAGGGCTGCCTTGAAAGCAGGGCAGCCTCTATAGGACGCCGGGTGACCGGACTCCTTGCAATTTGCACACTTTAGCAAATTAGTGTCTCTCCGCGCTTGGGCCTTTAGGGTACAGTCCTTGTGCCCGTGAGGCCCAGCGCAGATAACACAGCGAGGAGCCCGATTACAGGCAGGAAAAGTATGATTGAATGACTGGCACCGGTAGCACTGCTTAAGCCCAGCCCTGGGTCTATATGGTTCTATGGCTACAACTGTGTACAAGAGACGCTTCAAATCATAAATTTCCAACGCTTTGCCATTGCGTTCCAGTTCTAATATATAGATGGGAAGAGGTATAACCAAATTATTTTCCGTCTTAGTGATCTGCTTTACAGATTTAACTGGGAAACCCAACGCGAGGATTTCCTCTTTAATTTCATCTGGGTCTACACTTGAAGGCAGTCTCTTTAACACCACCTTCAGAGGAAGATCCCTCTTCAGCTGAAAAGTATAATATTCCCTATTTAGGGAAGTAAAATACTCCTTCAGCTTGAAGAAATCTTCCAGTGAACGTGCATAATACCGTATTCCTTCAGGAATACTGGCACATTTTAGTTGGTCGCCAATTAGTGATTTCAACTCTTTATTTATTCGGAACAAATTCCCGTGACCAATAACTGTGATTGGTGGGGGTCTTTGCTCCGATTGGACAGTATTACCTGAAGGAACGGCACTAGGCGTAGCCATAGTAGGGCCAATAGATTGAGGAGGGACCATCTCTGAGGATGTTCCTGCAGTGAAATTTGGAATTTCAGTTAGAACTGAAAATTTATTATTAGTAGACACTGCTGGAACCTCAACTCGTGATTCCTGCGGCTCTGTGGATCGGTTAGATTGATGTATAGGTTGAAATACATTAGTGAGTTTGCCCAGTAATATGGGTTCTTTTACTTTAGAAGAATCAATTTTTGTTTTTTTGACTACTAGTGTCGGTAATTTTTCTTTGTCTTTTTTCTTTTTATTTTTCCGTTTAGGAGTAGATTTGCCACTAGCAGTTGACTGGTCGTCAGTGAGCATTTGCTCCTCAGTGGGCATCTGCTCACTGGTGTCCATATCTCGGCTAGTTGAGGGTATTTCTTCTGTGTTACTCTTTGCTTTACGATCTAAGGAGGTATAGAAAAGCGCAGTAGTGCGAATCTCTAATAGATCTCCTTTCAATTCATTAAGCATAGCTTCGAAAGTTACTTTGGAGATTAGAATATCGAGAGATGTAGAGGAGAATGGCAGATTAATTTGGTGCAGGAAGATGATGTGACACAATGTGAAACCTGCTAAATAAAAAATACATTATTATTATTATTATTATTATTATTATTATTATTATGGCGCAGTTGGTTAAGGCAATACCGCAATAATCCCGAAGATCCGAGGTTCTAGTTTCGAAAGTCAGGATTTAAATTGGCCTAAATCTTCTAGCGGGACTATGGCTGTGGGCTCGATTCAGCCTCTAACGAAAATGAGTATCCGATGCTTGATCTGGGGAGATAGACGGCCATGGTTCCTAATGACTACAAAGGTAGGAGCCATAACCTCATATTACCCCAAGGACCTCGTAGGGCCTGTAGCGGGATTACTTTATATTATTATTATTATTAGCATTATAATAATAATTATTATTATAATTAATTATTATTATTATTATTATAATCATCATCATTATAACTATAATTATTATTATTACCATTTTGTCATTGCCATTATTATTACTATTATTATTATCTTTATCGTTGTTGTTATTATTATTATTATTATTATTATTATTACTATTATCATCATCATAAATTTTAACACATACAAACACACGAACAAGACACGTACTCAAACCCAAAGTGACTGTTTAAAGTACCTTAGGCCCTACCTATCAAATATCGAACCCTGGACTCGAGAAAGTAAGGAGGTAGAGACAGCTGCGATCATTCCACAATGACATAGACAATTTGAAAGTTAGTGTTCCGTAAAATATATTCTCCGATTAGAAATGTACGATTGCATTTGAATATTTGGGTGTGGAGATGAAGATCGTGATGGGTGGTGACAATGTAACGTTATCAATGAGCAGCCTGCAAGGGTTCAGTAGGGAAAGCTGCCCCAGCTATTTAGTGATCTCGAACGAATCACTTGTGTCTGTCGGCTCGAAGCTTTTTGAAACCTGTTGTCTGCTTAATGAATCACGCCTCTATCTCCTACAAATATCACTGGAAATGAAAGTTCTCACGCAGGAACTGCGTTAACTAAGCGAATTCCTCAGCAAGTCCAATTTATTGTCCGACATGTATAAATACAAGCTGTTTCAGAATAAGTATTACAAACTTCTTGGGGTTGTAGAGGGGACTTAGTAGATAAAGTTTTGTTAAAGAACACATGTCGGAAGTGTACTATTTCGATGTAAAATAGGTTTGAAGATCGAAACACAATGGTCTGATATCGTGTGATTTGTGTTCAAAATAAGTATTACAGACTTCTAGGGGCTGTACTACAAGTGTGGTTCCACGTGACAACCCTCTTGTTCGTTCCACAAAGTGTACCTGCGACACATGTTTTAATACATACGCCTCACAAGACCTATATAGCGTGTGTTCAATAAAATGTCTTCTGCCGCCAGAATTCGTACAAGAAGATCTTCTTCCGTCTCGACAGGTGTAGTACAACCCCTAGAAGTCTGTAATACTTATTCTGATACACGAGATACACAATATCAGCCCATTGTGTTTCGATCTTCAAACTTATTTTACATCGAAATGATATGTTTCCGGACATGGGTTCCTTATCAAAAATGTATGTACTAAAGTCCCATCTAGAACCCCTAGAAGTCTGTAATACTTATTCTGAAACACCCTGTATATGTATATATATTCATATTCTTAGTGTTGTGTTTTCTTGGAGAGGGCCCTGACATTGAGCTCATCACTCATTCCGAGAGGCCTTCATGTCCTTATGTGATCAAAAAAGTATGTATGTGATCCATAGTTTAAATTCCCTCTCCCGGCAGGTCGTGTCACAAAAAGCACGTGTAAGGTGAGAGGTCAAACCGTGTTAATGAAGTGCAATATCGGCTGCGTAGATGCAGGTGTTCTAAAATATTAAAATAACATGTGTCACAGGAATCTCAGTCGCCGTTTACCAAGTAAATTAAAATAAAAAACTTCAAAGTTTTTAACTGAAATTGGGTAACGTGAATAATGTTTTTAGTTCCTTTGTGTGAATGATTCCAGGATTCTTTTACAAATGTTCGTCTACTGTTGTTACGACATTTTTAACGTTATTTCAGAATTATTATATACCGATATCTTGACTTACACTTAAAAAGTTATCCAAATCACAAATCTTATCGTTTTATTGTTTTCAAAATGGATTATTCAATTTAGGTTAACACACATCACTCTTAAATTAAAAAATATATATATAACCCAAAAATAATTTATTAACTAAATAAAACTATCAACGTTTTATATGATTTTTATAGATATTTATTTGAACCAACATTCCTAACAACTGTTTCAATACACTGCATCTTCTTCTTCTTCTGTACACTGCATTGAAACAGCTGTTACTAATGTTGATTAAAATAAATATCTATGAAAATCAATATAAAATTTGATAGTTTCATTTAATAAATAAACACTAAGTATTTTTATCAAGTAAATACCAATTTATATTAACCACTTAGATTAAATTTACCACGAGGAAATCATACTTAAGATCTGCACACTTACATTACTTCCACTCCGTATAAGCGCTGCAAAATGCTTAATATCGCCACCCTAACATTAGTTACATACGGGTGCAGATTGCTGAGCCTAATAAGTGAAATATGAAGATAATGTGTGTAAACTAAGTACAAGATTATCGTGATAAGAAAGCTGTGTTTAGTGCAATTATTGAATATAAAAACACACATGCACTTGTTAATTCGTGCTGCGCGGGTACAACTTGGTTCAAAAGGGAATCTGATTGATTGGTTGGTTGGCATCACGAGAAGAAAGTTCCGATACTGTACTTTCCAATCACACATGTCAGACTATGTTTACATCCTCTCTTCATGTTAAATTTCGTACAAACCGTCAGAAATGTCATGGGAACAAATATCCAATATTTCATGAATATCAGAATGTATGTTAAGATATTTTAATAGAAATTCATGAGAAAACAAATAGAAATTGATAATAATTTAATACATACTCACAGAAATAATTTCAAGTAATTGACAGAGCCCGATAACTCACCTGAAAAAAAACACATTAATTAGTTGTTTGTTCATTTTTAATAAATAATTCAAATTTATTTACATACATAAATGTATAAAACTTATTCTCCTATTTACATTATATGGATGCGAAAAATGGAGTCTTACTTTAAGGGAGGAGAAAAGATTACGAGAATTACGTAATAAATGTCTTAGGAAAAATTTTGGACCAAAGGCAGATGACAGGCTAATGGAGAAGCTTATACAAGTACAACAGTGAGTTACATGATCTTTGTAGGAAACCAGACATAATAAGAATAGCTAAGTATTGTAGACTGACATGAGGACATGTGGTACGAATGGGCAATGAAAGAAAGGCTTGGAAAACTTACTTGTAGGAAAACTCCCAGTAGGTAGACCAAGAATGAGGCGAGAGAATAATTAACTATGATTTGACGGAAGTAGATTATACACGGGAATACTGTAAAAACTACATGGGGTTTCGATAGAGCCAATGAGTTATGGCCATCATCATCCCACGGTGTGGAAACTAACGGGAAGCTACCACACTTATAATTCCAGCTGCAAAGCCTAGCATGAAAATGCTATGATTGCAGTGAAAGACCTGCCCTAGGGCAGAATATATATTCCTCTGAAGAAGGTACAGTGTACCGAAACAGCTGTAACGAGTTTGTATTAGAATAAATATGAAAATCGTATAAAACTGTTTCATTCTATTTAACCACTAAAATAATGAATTTTTATCAAGTAAACACCAAATCAATTGATTATATACATACACGTTAATTTCTTTCATTTATTTGTTTACACTCACAAAAGACATTGTCCTTTATTAATAATAGAAATATTAACAGTAGCAATAATACTAATATTCATAGGAATAAAATGAATAATATAAATAAGTAATAACAATAATACATATAATAACAATGACCATAATAACATTATTTTTTTTATTATTTATTTATTTTAACATCCATTAGAGTATAATATATGCTTTAGGACGTGTCCAGATTACAATCTGTACATAAACAAAAATATAAAATATAACACATACATAAATATATTCATCCATAGTAATTCTGCCCGAAGGCAGGTCTTTCACTGCAATCACAGCACTTTCATGCTATGTTTTGCAGCTTTACTAGGGAATTCTAGGTGTGGTAGCTTCCCGTTGCTTTCCACACCGGTGAAGGATGATGGTGATGATGATGATGATAACGATAAGGATGATGATGATGATGGCCATATGATTTCGGGGACCGATTGAGCCTTAAAGTTTTCCTGACATTTGTCTTACAGGTGAGGAAAAACCCCGATAAAAACCTCACCCAGAAAAACTGTCCCGAGCGGGGATTGGACCCGGGCCCGCTGCGTGACAAGGCAGCACGCTACCTCGAGACCACAGCGGTGGACCATAAATATATAATGAAACTAATTTACATTGCAATTAAAATACACCATAATACCAAGGGGCAGCACTTTCACAAAAAAAAAAGATGGAGATGCAATTCCAATCAAATATTACTTACAATTTTAAAATTAGGTATTCACCCATACTTAATGGTATGTAAGACAATAAAATGTTCTTTACAGCAAGCTTAAATGTTCTGCTCATATGAAGTTTAACATTGGAAGGGAGTTGATTGTATAGATTACTACCTCTATGTGATATGCTGATAATACTTCTGTTAAGCCTGTTACAATTTAGGTGTTATTAGATAATCTAGTGTTATGTTCATGTAAATCTGAATTTATTTTGAAGAGTTTTAAATTTTTATGAATAAAGCAAACTGATTCTAAAATGTAAATACAAGTAACCGGTAATATTTTTAGTTCTTTGAAGAATAATAACAACAATAACAAAAGTACTACCCGACACAGCGGAAAATTGACCTGCTTCGTTTCTGGTTGATTTGCGAACTAATGTCCTATCATCCCGCGTTCGCTTCGCGCAAGTCTATGGCGTCGAAGAGTGTAGTGGACTATACTATAGTATATTTCAAAACACGAGGACCTCGCCTCACACCACTGGCTCATGGCAGTTATCAATGACAAGAACAACCATCCCGAGTTAATGACATTGTGCTCTTTCTAGAAGTGTGTCTCTTTTGTCCACTGGTATTTAAAGGATTACAAGAAAGGTTGCCTTTTGTTCGCAGGCATTTTTGAATGGAGAAAAGAGTGGGTGATTTCAAGGTATTTCCAGGAACTGAGGTTCTTAAGTTTTGGTGAAAACTGTAAGATGAGTAAGTGCTTCATTTGTTATTTGTTCCTGACTATACATGGTTAGTATCTACGTCCGTGCGACGCAGCGACGGTGCTGTTATGATGGATATAAACGTTCTGCTGTGTCGTATAATAACAATAACAAAGTAACAATAATAAGAATAAAAATAGTAATACTAGTAATAATAATAATAGTAATAATAATAATAGTAATAATAATAGTAATAATTCCTTCTGGCTTTTTTCGTGTTGAGACTTGAAAGTAGTTTTGAAGTTCCTTAGGACAGGTTACTGGCCCGACGCTAAGTAGTCCAGTGGTAGGGCTGCTACCTTTTAGTCTCTGGACAGACATTAGGATACCGCATTTACTCAGTACCTGATGGAACGGTTATACCGCCGTGACTCGGTCCTCAGAGCCTCGTTTGTGAAAACGGGTTGTACCACGAGAAGGTGAGGATGAGAATTGGGTAGGAGAGGTTATACACACGTCACTACCCCTTACAACCCAAAAATATCTAAATTTTTAAGAATTTTAGGGTTAATAAATTCTATCTTCAAGCCACAGTTAGTCCAAAAGCATTCAAGACTGAAAGTGTATAAAACACTGGCTCTTCCAACTCTTTTGTATGGTAGCGAAGTATGGACGTTGAAACAGAAGGATATACAGAGACTTAGATCTGCTGAAATGAGATATCTTCGGAGGACTGCAGGATACACACTACTAGATCACAAAAAAAATGAAGACGTCTTAGAAGAATTACACATGGAATCTTTAGAAAACAAAATTTCTGATTATAAGTCAAGATGGATACAACATGTTCATCGAATGGAAGATCACAGAATACCCAAACTAATGTTAAGATATCAACCCGCAGGAAGAAGAAGACCAGGACGTCCACTCAAAAGACTTCTGGATGGTGTTTCTCTTGAGGCCGAAACAGGTCAACAAATGGCCTAAATTCGTGATGATGAATAGTAATAATAATAGTAATAATAATAATTATTATTTTATAAATATATTCAAATTGCAGCATTTGCTGTTGACATGAACACTACTATATAACACAACATGGAGTGATTACTGAACCCACCGAGTGGGTTGGAGAAGATTACATAAATAAAAATAATTATTGCATTTATTTAAAAATCTTAAAATCACCTTCCTAGAAACTGAAGATTGTACCTTCTTTTTAGAGGGAAATCAATTGTTTGAGGTAACTCTAAAGGAAAATATCTTGGTGCTTATTGAACTATGAAAGTGAATCATATAAAGATGGAGTCATGTGACAGGAAACCACACGACCTCAAAGTCAACAGCCATGACGAGGTCCAGAACGGGAAGGAAACAAGAAGAAAGTATTGTAGCGCAAAACCAGAGTACAATACACAAGGTTAGAAGGTTACATACAATTGAAAGTTCACAATGTAATCTTAAGTGGTGTCGTGAGGTAACATCAAGTAGGGAACAAGGTGATGTTTCACTCGCAAGTGGCGCTAGTATAGAATACTCCGCACTGCCATCTGGAGTATTATTTAAAAAACACGTCAACTTTAGTGGACAGATATAGAACAAACTCACTGCCACTATCGAACCGGTAGGTTCATGTCCATGCAGACATAAGCTCTCCATACATTCATATCCTGAGCTAATGTTTTCCAATTATCCTCAGTACAATCTATTCGTACTTCCCACAAATTATGGTTAATATTATTCTTCCACCTCATTCTTGGCCTACACACTGGACACTTTTCCTATGGTTTTCCTACAAGAAGTATCCCTGCCCATTCGTAGCACATGTCCTGCGCATCGTAGTCTACGAGACATAAATATTATAATATCTGGTTTAGTCTACGAGACATAAATATTATAATATCTGGTTTACTATTAAAATCATGTATCTCACTGTTATGCAGCCTGTCTGTTCATTTCTCTTTGGTCCATAAACATCCCTATCCAGAGCTAATGTTTTCCAATAATCCCCCGTGTAAACATCTTCCTTCAATTCATGATTAACTTAATGTTTTTCTTTCAATATCCTCTGCCTACCCACTGGACGCTTTCCATCTGGTTTTCCTACAAGGAGTTTTCATAGCCCTCTTTCATTCCCCAATCGTGCCATATGTCCTGCTCATCGCAGTCTATCAGACTTTGTTCTTATTAAATTGGTTTCCTATGAAGATCGTATAGCTAATTTATTTTTTGTTCTCTATTCGCCTGTTTGTCCATCTCTCTCTGGTCCAATTTTTTAAAGAACTTTTATTATCCTCCCTTAAAGTAAACTCATTTCTTCCGAACTTCTCTAAAAAAAAACATTAAACGGATAACATAAAAGTACGTTTATTGATACCTCGATTCAAACCACAAACAAGGAAATAGACGGGCAACAGAAATCTAGCGACGAAGCAAGCATACGTGGCATCTTATGAGTTTTGGTATATTTAAAAAATGCTGCAACCCATTTTCTTGAGTTATCTGTCTAATAAAATATTAATTATACAACAAGAATCTTAAACAGTTATGAATAATTTAAATAAATTTGCAGACAATCATATCAAAACTTTAAATTACCTCGACCAATGAATTTTGCTAAATTCTATAGAATCTTAGTGTTCATGCACGAACGTTAAAAGAAACTTCCACTAGATAGCGGACCTAGCCTATGTGTGAAATCAGTATGGATAACCTTCGTAATAAATTACCAAACATGTTTATAAGAAATGGATGTACACCAACTTCTAACCTAACAAAATAAATTACATGTATATTATTAATGAAGTGTAAACTAATCTGATATACATTAACTTATCCCATTGGAACCTAACAAAATGAAGTGAGTGAACATGCATTTATTAAAATATATTTTAAAATAAAATATTAAAACATTAAAATAAGTACCTTATATATTAGTAGTCCTCAACAAAATTAAGTTTCTGTTTAAGAAATTTTGTCAAGTAGTTTGACAGGAATTTAATTTAGTTAAGGTCGTCTTATATATCAGATACTTGCATTTTATTACATAACGACGGTTTTTTGCAATGAATTTCACAGATATATCCGCCATCTAACAGAAGTTTCTTTAAGCGTTCGGGCATGCGCACAACAATTCTGTAGAACTTAGAAAAAATCATTAGAGTTAAATGTGACAATTTGCGTACGTAGATAATTTTTTAATAATAATAGAAATGTTACAAGAATCGTTGCAAAACGTTTTAAATTGTACGAAATGATTGTAAAGACGGATAAAATACTTAGAACAACAGTATTACAAGAATGTACTATGGAAAATCATGGGCTGAGGTTTTCTAAACTTGAGCTAACAAAGAATTAGCTATTCAGATAACCTATAAAATTGTAAGATTTAAGAACATTAACTTCTTTAGATTCTTTAAAATGTTAGCAGTAATATTGTAAGATAAAAACTTCCACAATGAACTTATCTATGATGTATTTAATGTAATGATGAAAACAATCCCACCAAGTAAGTAACTTAACAGTTTAGCCCTTAAATTAGAAAAACACTTATTTCTCGTGTCAGTTATTTAATTGTGGCGCACTGAAAACGAAATGGTGCGTATCTGTTATTAGGTCATCATCATCAATGGCAGTCAGGGATTAGGCCATTGGCCTGTTCCGCTTCAGGAAAGAAATTGATCCCTCCATCTCTTCTTAGGTCTTCCTGGGTCTCTTCGCCCTATGGGTCTGTAGTTCAATAGCTGCAGAGGTAGTCTATTGTTTGGCATTCTCAGAAAGTGTTCATGCCAATTATTTTGATATTTTTGAATGATTTCAGTTATTGCTGGTGTGTTGAGAGCTTTGCGGATATCTTCATTACGTATGTGATCATAAAGCGTATAACCCGCTAAAGGTCTTAATAACTTCATTTCTGCAGCTACTATCCTATTTAATTTACATGTAGTAAGAGTCCAGGTTTCAGAACCATAAAGTAGAGTTGGAAGAGCCATTGTTTTACAAAGTTTTAGAATTGTATCTGGACGTACTTTTCGGAAAAGAATGCTTTTTATTGTTCCTATAAGTTCTTGAAATTTGACCAATTTTATGTCTATGTCTTTACATGTGTCGTAGGAAAGATTGCAGCCAAGATAAGTAAAGTTATTAGGTATATTGTGATATTAAAAGAAGTAATCTCTTCTCAATAGTTTTCATCTGTTTTTATTAAAATTATTAAATGAGTGAAACCAATTGACGTATCTTTTAGGATACATTTTTAATTTGGTGCATAGTTACACAACTTGTGCTGATTCCAGTCCAGATATCTCGACTATACACATACATCCGCACGTGCCCACGTGGGACAAGGATGCTATCTAGCGGAAGATTCTTAATCAAGATAATTTAAAGAAAGTAAAGATAGGACCGTCAATTTAAAACCCCAAGGTATATGTAATGTGGGAAGGTAAAAGTTAAGATAGACAATGCGAAGTCGGGTTTGCGAATTCTGAAGGTCAGGAGATGGAGAATCATGGCTGGTGATAGAAAGGTTTGGCTGGCTGTTATTAGGGCGGATAAGGGTAGACTCAAAGGTTCGTAAAACCAAATAAGAAAAAGACGGAAGAGAAGAAGAAAGGTAAAGTGTTCCTATTATAGGTCCTTGGTGCAGTAGGCGATTAGGACTACCACATTTCAGGCAATCGGCAAGAGATGTCAGCCCTGCATGACACCAGCTTGAACACCCATAACAAGCATCGGGTAGGCCTACTCCATATCAATTAGAGTCTGAGTCGATCCCAGGAGGTTTCGGCTAGTTTAAAAATCTTGACCACACCGAAACTCGAACCTCCCAACTTCCGGCTTGTACAATATTGTCTTAAACTACGCTACGGCGTGCCCCCACCAAGCTAATTTAGTTATGCTTATTTCCCTACATTTGTCTTAAACCACTCGTCTATGGCGCGGGCCTCTGGTGGATATAGGTATAAACCGTTTCAGAACATTCATTAAGATCTTTTCCGGAAATACAGCGTGACAACATGAATTATTAAGCCAAATAAAAAGAACAACACTTTAAAAGATCATTAATTACATGAAAACTTTGCAACCTTATTATATTATATATTATTCAAGGACTTTCCACGTCCTTCTTTCATTCCGCATTCGTTCCAAGATGTCGAGACTTAGCTGTTATTATATCTTGTTTCTCATAAAGATATCATGTAGCTCACTGTTATGTAAGTCTTCTCCATTTACCTGTCTCTTTGATCTAAAATGTTTCCTAAGGACCTTATTCTCAAATACTTGTAATATTTTCTCCTCCCTTAAAGTAAGGATCAATGGTTGGGATAAGATTAATTCGTAAAACATTTGTTTGAATGTGAAACAATAAATTGTTCTCGTTCTTACAATGACTTATCATGCCTGGAGGCAAGACACACACAATGTACAGATGTTGTATTAGTTGCCTACTACACAGGCGGTGCTTTCTAATAGGAAGTAAAATGATTTATGAAGTTGATGCAATGAAAGGCACATAAAGTTCACTGCACTTAACTAATCAATTACATTTTCAATTACATTACTTTAACAATAGTCACGTATAATAATTTATGACCATCGAATAAAGTTAGTAACATTAAAAGGAAAACAGTTTCTATTAAAACAATCTTACGAAGACAATTAACTTAATAATTTTTCAACAAGGCATTAAATTACAATTTCACTGCTTAAGCCACATTTCTAAAAAACTAATTCGGTGTGTTTATTTTATCCCATTATTCATATATATGAGATATGAAAAAAAAATAAATGCCCGAGTCGGGATCTGAACCCGAGTTTTTAACTTTATACGTTTAGCGCTCTAACCAACTGAACTACTCAGGAATCCTAACACAAACATTTATTTTTCTTATATAGTATTCTCAAATTTCCACGAGAGGTAGCGGGGAATCGTTCCAACTGCCATCTAGTGGCTACTATAACAAGTAAGCATCTTAAAGAGAATATTTACTTTATAGCAGCAGTAACGCTTGTATATTTAAATGTTGCCATTTATGACATGAAAAGAAGGTTTAATAGCTAAAGTCATATTGCTTCAAGGATATTTGGTTGTATCCCATACGTCCCCCCACGGGCTAGACCTTGTCGTGGTGGAGGGGCTCAGTACCTAATGACCCAGACGACTAGATAACCAGCTTGCTATCTGGTAAGAGGAGAAGGGAGCGAACTAGCTCCAACGCGGGATAATTTTAAAATATCAAAAGAAGAAACAAAAATAATGGTATTTTGGGAAAACGATCATATAAGATCAAAAATAGTAACAGACAACAAACCTCTGGAACAAGTAACAAATTTTAATTATTTGGGTTGTAATTTTACTATAAACACAAAAACTGAAAGAGACATACATGTGAAAGTGTCGAAATTGCAAATGATATGCGGAACTATACATAAAACATTAAAGAATAAAACAAAAAGAGATATTAGATTGAAGTTTTATAAAACATTGGCAGTTCCTGCATTACTTTATGGGAGCGAAACTTGGGTAATGACCAAAAAATTGCAAAGTAGAATAAAAAGCGCAGAAATGAACTTCCTTAGAAGAACAAAAGGCTGCACAAGGTTGGGTCGGATAAGGAATGAAGATATAAGAACAGACTTAAATATATATCAATTGAATTAGAAAATCAGTGAATATAGGGACAAATGGTTTACACATGTGGAAAGAATGAATGTAACAAGATTACCAAGAGCAGCATTCAACTACAAGCCAAGATGTTCGAGGAATGTAGGAAGACCAGTGAAAAGATGGACAGAGGAGGAAAAGGCAATTTATGCCTAGCCCGTTAAGTGAAGAAGAAGAAGAAGATCCCATACGTTGTCTACTCTATGGAAATACTTGATCATGAATTAAAAAAAAAAAATATGTTATACATCAACCGGATAAGCGCCATTAAAAATTGATTTTGATGCTATCTGTTGCACTGGCTCATTAAGTACGTGTACGTACATTTTAGCACCAAATATTTAAATTTAGCCTTATTATTAAAGAAAAATATAAACGCCATCAGTCTTATCAGAGATTCTATGTTTTGCAACAAACGGCTATGAAACCAGATCTTCATAAATGCTAATCTAAATTTTGCACAATGCAGCTAAGTGCCAAATGTTCCCGCTCTTAGATTGTTGATGCATAACTGTCAAACAAGGAGAATATCTTGGAATATCCAGTATTGGGACTACAATAAATAGTGACGATTGAATCGAGCTTTAAACGTATTTTTCTCGAAAATTTAAATAATGACGCATGGCCGGTTGATGCATAACGCAATCTAAGAATTTGCTGAGTTAATTGTATTTCATTATTATTTATAGAAGCCTTAATATACGAGGTCACATTGAAACTTTAGTTGTAACCCACACGTTGTCTACACATTAACTCATTGGCACCATCGAAGGACGCGGTACATGACAGCCCATACATAAAACTCTCCATACATCCTATCTTGAGCCAATGCTTCTCAGTTATTCTCTGTATAATTAAACTAGTTCAAATAACGTTTAATATTATTGTCCCACGTCATTTTTGGCCTATCTACTGAGGGTTTTTCCTTCTGGTTTTCTTTTTGACCATTTTCATTAGCTATTCTTGCCACATGTTCTGCCAAACATAGTAAATGAGACTTAATTGTTATTACATTTGGTTTACCATAAATATCATGTAGCTCATTGTTATGTAGTCTTCTCTATTCACCTGTCTGTTCGTTTCTCTTTAGACAAAAAAAAATCCTAAGAACTTTATTCTGAAGTACTCGTAATCTTTTATCCTCTCTTAAGTATGATTGTATTTATGAAATATATCCATCCATCCATAGTAATTATGCCCGATGGCAGATCCTTCACTGCAATCATAGCATTTTCTTTTTGACCATTTTTATTCGCTATTCTTGCCAGCATTTTCATGCTATGCTTGCAGCTTTACCTGGGAATTGTAGGTGTGGTAGCTTCCCGTTGCTTTCCACACCGGTAAAGGATGATGATGATGGCCATATGATTTCGGGGACCGTTTGGGCCTTAAAGTTTTCCTGACATTTGTCTTACAGGTGAGGAAAACCCCCGAAAAAACCTCACCCACAAAAACTGCCCCGACCGGGGATCGAACCCGGGCCCGCTGCGTGACGAGGCAGCACGCTACCTCGAGACCATAGCGGTGGACTTATGAAATATATATATATATATGTGTGTGTGTGTGTTTTTCGCAGGCTGGATGGATTTTTAATATAGAAAAATCGAAGGAAGAAGTCCTGCGGGAGGGAATTTAACCCTTAGGTTCCGAGTCTTAAGATTTTCGGGCTCGTAAAAATCCCCAAGTGCGAAGAAAAAGTCTTCAGAACAAAGTTTATCCGATATTCATCTATCCGAGTAATAACTTAGTTTCCTACTAGATGTCTCCTCAAGGCGATGTACTAAACACATGTCCCTCGCTGACATTTTTAGGGAAATATACGTAATCAAATTATTAATATGGTTAAGAAACTTGCCACTAGGGAAGCACCCATATCCCGATGCGGGAGGATCAATCAATAAATCAATCAATCAATCAATGAATGAATGAATCAATCAATCAATCAATCAATCAATCAATCAATCAATCAATCAATCAATCAATCAATCAATCAATCAATCAATCAATCAATCAATCAATCAATCAATCAATCAATCAATCAATCAATCAATGAATGAATCAATCAATCAATCAATCAATCAATCAATCAATCAATCAATCAATCAATCAATCAATCAATCAATCAATCAATCAATCAATCAATCAATCAACCAATCAATCAATCAACCAATCAATAAACCAACCAATCAATAAACCAACCAATCAATAAACCAATCAATCAATCAATCAATCAATCAATCAATCAATCAATCAATCAATCAATCAATCAATCAATCAATCAATCAACCAATCAATCAACCAATCAATAAACCAACCAATCAATAAACCAACCAATCAATAAACCAACCAATCAATAAACCAACCAATCAATAAACCAACCAATCAATAAACCAACCAATCAATAAACCAACCAATCAATAAACCAACCAATCAATAAACCAACCAATCAATAAACCAACCAATCAATAAACCAATCAATCAATAAACCAATCAATCAATAAACCAATCAATCAATAAACAAATCAATCAATAAACCAACCAATCAATAAACCAACCAATCAATAAACCAATCAATCAATAAACCAACCAACCAATCAATCAAACTAACCAATCAATCAATAAAGCAATATATCAATAAACCAATCAATGGATAAACCAATCAATCAATCAATAAATTAATTAACCAATCATTAATCAATAAATCAATCATTCATGATTCACTCAATTATATCTTACGTATGTGTGTGTGTGTATGTATGAGAGTTGTTTCTTAATGCTCTTAGCAGTCGTAATTTTACTTTTTTTTCGCAACGAAAGTATACATATAACACCGAAATAAAATGAGAAAGATAATGATCATCGAAAATCACCGAGATAAGGCATAAGGAGTGGTTTAGCGCTCTGTAATGAACTTCACAAATTATTCTTGCTGAGAAATAGCTTAGTTTATGCAGACTCCCTGTTGTGACAGACTTTATATTCTGTTCCTGTCGCCCTCGCTGTGATACGCACTGACCATGACACTGTTGTGCGTGTGGACCACAATGGGTGTGTCTGCTGTAACAATCATCCAAGTGAGAATATTTCATTGAATAATATGATGCGTTACTCTACAGATACCAGTAAACCGATACGACACAGGAAGTACATCAGTGTCAACCTGCTAGTTCAGTTTCAAATTCGGCTAAACTTTACAACCTGTGACGCGACTTTTTTTAATTCCTTCATAAACTCCTGTCCAATTTTATTCTTAGGATTTCATTTTTTAAATTATTTCCCACCATTTACAATGATATTTACATTTTTTCTAACGATTATTTCAGTATATTTTTATCTGATATTTAACTACATACGTAGCTGGAAGACGTGACAGCCATATTGATTTTAACGAATATTCTATGCAACAACAAAAAATGTGTTCCAGTGCAGCTAACATAGAGTATGTACTAATTAACTGTACACTATACATCAGAATTTCAGAACTTACTACCGGTATTTATTTTTGGGCGTTACATTCTTTCACAAGTTAACGTTAGAGTGCTAAACTTTTGTTAGGTTAACTACTAGATCGGTCTTTCATAGGTTAGAGTACTTAAATTGGGCTAGGTTAGCTTTTAGGTTCGTTAAATATCGTGTATATGTTGGCTGCATCCCGTGAGTCCATAGTGTAAACCGCTTGGCGTTTGTTGGCGCATGCGCATGGTGTATGGTTGAAACTAAATTTTTCGCGTCTCATGTTGTAAAATATTTCCTCAAATTCTATTAAATAACACTAACAAGGGAACTGTCAACCATTGCGTCACGAAACCTACCTTGAAATTAATTTCTTCCACAGAAGCGTTTTGATGTACCAAGGCTGTGTCAAAAAATTGTATGCCGTTTTTAACTGCAAGACACAGAATTCGAAGCCAGAATCCAGCAATGGCAACCCGTTGAACGGAGCAAATTGACGCTGTGGATGAGAAAGAGTGGATTGGAATGAAGCGGGACGCGGCGCGAATGGCAGATAGCGAGAGTTATCCAATCTACCAATTCACGAGTTGTATTACTTCCTTTTGTTGAAAATGAGATTTCGCGTTGGATTTTAGTGTCTTGCGTTTAAAAACGGCTAATAATTTCTTGAATACGGCCTTGGTGCTTCACAAAGCTTCTACGGGAAAATTTCAAGGCAAGTTTTGGCGTGCAATTAATAATAATAATAATAATAATAATAATAATAATAATAATAATAATAATAATAATAATAATAGCTTTATTTTACCTAGCAGAGTTAAGGCCTTAAGGCCTTGTCTACCACACAACCAGGTTTAAAAAATACAAAAAAAAAAGTCTTAAATCTAAATTACAATATATATATATATAAACGATTACAAGTTATGAATACAATACAATTAATATTTATAATGTATTTTGATTTACTCTAATTTTAACGAATTAAATATATAATATGTACAAGATATATAAAAAAACGAGGAAAAGATTAATGACATAGTATAAAATTAAATAAATAGAGAAACATTAATTATTAGACAACAGGTAACTGGTAGACAGTTTCCTGGAGCTGTAAGTAAATATTAATAAAACTAAATATATATCACAAGTAGAAATATATTATATAATGGGAATTCACAGTCTACAACAAATGAGGGAAATTTTGGAGAAGTGGAGAAATTCAAATACCTACTCTCCACTATTCCATGACGCCGCAAGTCTAGAAGGCCTTTGGTCTACCTGTCGATTGATGGCCTCACATTCACATATGCTAATGACAGAGGTGTACGATCATCCAGCCAGTATAGGGATAAAATGTGGTCACCATGTCGGGTAACTTACCCCCAGCCGTTATAGCCGATTTTTATCAAAATGGAGTCGCTCTTTTTTTGTAGCTACAATTCGATAAATTAAACATTTTTTGCCAGATTTTTAACGATTTGAATATATTTTAGATATGTGAATCATTTTAGTTACCGGTATATTCTTGTTTTTACCTTAGTAACGTTTGCCTGTTATTCACCAGTGTTCGCGTGGTCACGGTCTATTGGGATGAATAATTCCATTGTCTAACTCAAACTGCTTACGTTCTTTTCTACACAACCAGGCATCTCATTCTAGGTCTCCTCTTAACTCTCCTTCCCTCCCTATTTTTAAAAATAATCTTTTGAACAGATAAACCATTCACCTCAGTATTGTCATGCGTTATAAAGACGACGTTTAAATTACGCGCCATAGGGGAGAATTTTGGTCTCGCATTGGTTGGAATTGATTTGCGAGTCGCCGACTCGCGAGTCGAAAGATCCGTGAAAACCACCTATATTTCTGGGCTGTCATTCCAGACGTCTCTACCCCATATTTCGGAAAGGATCGGTAGCCAGAAGCTTTATGTTTCGAGGTCTCTCGAACCTAAGCGTAAAAGTTCTTCGCCGCCTATACAATATTTGGCGAGGACTAAGGGCAGTCAGTTGTGCTTTGGCAGGCGATAAGCGAGGTAAAGTGTAAGGCAAATTTTAGTGAGCGAACTCGTAAAAAACTGTGAAATAATTGTGAGTGAGATAAACTTTGAATCAATTGGTGTTACTAAATGTGACTTACAGTTTACTAAAAATTTGTAAAAGTAAATAAAGTGATATGCAAGATTTTACTCCAATTCTGTGTTTACGTTAGAACTATGTGAAGACTAAACCCCTCCAAGTGCTACAACACATTCACTTCTTCTTCAGGCACAACAAGATTTTGTGAATGTTTTGGCCATCTTAACTGACGTTTTCCATTTCTTCCTGTTATGAGTGCAGGTCATGTAGTTTTTTATAATTTTTTATAATTGTTAATTGTGTTTGCACATTCCATATAAGCCGAGATCTGATACTCGTCATCGGCCGCTAATTTAAAAAACCGGCACAACAATGCGTCACAATATTAATTATTTAATTGCTCGCCTTTTAGTCTGAGAGTTGCAATACTGGGTAACTTTTTGTTATAAAATATCAAGAAGGGGTAAATTCAGAAACAGCACAATAATGGTAATTACGCAAGTTGAAAAAATATATATTAAAAAAATAGAAGAAAAAGTATGGTATGGACACCTCATAGGAATGGAGGAAGATAGAATATCAAAGAAGATCCTTGATTGGAAAGCTGATGGAAGATGTGACAGACCTAGAGAATGTTGGATGGATGAACCTAGAGATATGAGGGAAGAAGATGCTTTTGACAGGAACCTCTGGCGACAAATCACTTTGGGTTGAAGGAGAAACACTGTATTATGGAACATTAAAATATATATATATATATATATATATATATATTAAGGTTTACATTATTATCATGCCGCTTCATTAGACTCTCTGACACACGTAAACTTACACACTCGATCCCATCAGCGCATTGCCCTCTATATCCCTCTTCATCACACTGTGTATTATTCATGATCTTTTACAGTTACACTTGACAGAACATGGAATTCCCTTCCGCCCCATGGCAGAGACTGTCAAAATATAACATAGTTAAAAAACAAACGAAATAATTGTTTAATAACAAACTAACTTATACACCTTACTGATAGTATTCTTTTAACAATTCACAGGAAATACTTTAAAACATGTGCCAAGAAATTTTTGTCCAAGTTCCAACCATACACCATGCGCATGCGTCAACAGACGAGCAGCGGTTTACACTATGAAATCACGGGATGCAGCCAACATATACACGCTATTTGAACTCACGTTGCCAACGAACCTATAAGCTAACCTAAAACAATTTAAGAACTCTAACCTGTGAAAGAATGCATGCTGATTTTATTTAGTGTAAGATAATTAGTACAAACTCTATGTTGGCTGCAGTGGAACACAGAATATTCGTTAAAATCAATATGGCTGCCACGTCTTCATGTGGTTCAATACGTAAAAAAATAGTCTACCAGTATTCTAATAATCGTTAGAAAACATGTAAATATCAATTTAAATGGTGGAAAATAATTTGAAACGTGAAATCCTAAGAATAAAATTTGACAGGAGTTTATGAAATAATTAAAAAAGTCATGTCACATGTTGTAAAGTTTAGCCAAATTAATAATTTAATTTACTTTATGAAAATAGTATTAAGGTTAAGAAATATTTTCATTTCCTAGTTTTAAGCATTGTATAACCGACAAATTAGTTATGTAGGCTATATATATTTTTTTTTGTACATTAGGTATTTAATTTATCTTGCTCATTATTAGCTTTAGTTTTAATTCTGCATTATCGGTCTTTTTTTCTTTTTTAATCAGTGCCACCAGTTTGTCATTCCCACATTTTTGGTATTCTCTCCTCGCACTGGCGTATTTTAACCCACTTCTGAGGTTGGGGCGCCCATATGGCGGAGTTACGGTACCACAATGATGTATGGAAAGTGATGATGACAATGATGCGGCAGGAAAGGCCTCAATCCTAAACTTAATCTAATGAGGTGAATATGATGATGATGGCCAGATGAAGTTCGGGGACTGTTTGGGCCTTAAAGTTCCCTGACATTTGTCTTACAAGTGAGGAAAAATCCCGAAAGACCCTCACCCAGGAAACCTGTCCCGACACGGGCCCACTGCGTGACAAGGCTGCACGCTACCCCGAGACAACAGCGGTGGATGTATTACCGATCTTAATCTTATAGATATTATCTTATTGATCAAATCTTCAGTTAGTATTTAATATTAGAGTTAATTGTGATTGCTATATTCTGAAGTAATATAATGTGTTTGTCCTGATGAGTGGAAGAGGTCACATGGTCTTAACTCCTCCAGACTAAATAAATGAATGAATAAATCTCTTACGAGTGGATAATTAGTGGACAACAAGTGGATAATTAGTGCTACTGACAACAGAGAGGAAAGTTGTTTTTTCACTTAATGTCTATTTGCTGTAATTGATTTTTTATGTCATAGTTCTAATTTGTTACATCACAAATACTTGAATTACAAGTATGTTGTGTTTTGAGTACGCAAAGTTTCTTGTTTCAATAAATGTGCTTTCACGGAAGCAATGGAGTGTTCAGCATTTTGTTCCTTACGTGATTAATTTAAGATCTAGAGGACCAAGAGTACATAACATACCTTGCGAATAAGAGGGCCACAAGTATACAAATGTCATAAATTGTGATAAGACTACTATATGTTAGAAAAAATGGTTACAAATTCATTTTATATGGCCACAAGTCATGTGCAAGAAAGTGGAGACAGGATAAAATTGTGTCCGTATCAAAAATTAAATCCATTATTTTTTAAAATAAATAACTCGGAACTAAACTTTTTTCATTTGTGGCCATCTTCCTCCCAAGGTGGACAAAATTTCACGAGAAAATATAATCTATGGGGACTCAACCAGCTCAAGTTCCGTAGCTCTGCACCTAAGCATGATGCCTTAAACCGCTCGGGAATACTGTTATAGGCCTAATGGACGTAACAAAACTTCCGATTTAAAAAAAACATGCATCACTCTAGCACTGAAGTGGGAAGTGGCTTCAGGCCAAATGACATTTTGTGCATCTCTGTATCCTATTTGGGGTCATTGCCTTTAAATACATACGCAATACGCATTCTTTAACAAGGAACTGATTGCCGTTACAGAAGTCCATATGAATATTGTTAACACCGGCAGACAGAGGATGTCCCACACCTCATACATATTATGTCGGAGGAGACGTAAACAAAATACTTAGACTGACTCACAACCGCTATTGAACCCACAGGTTCATGGCTGCACGGACGTAAGCTCTTCACACATCCCTATCCTGAGCTAACGTTTTCCAATCATCCCCTGTATAATCTACTTCCTTCAAATCATGGTAAATATTATTGTCCTACCTCATTTTTGGTCTACCAACGATTTCCCTCTGGTTTTCCTACAAAAAGCTCGAAGCCCCTCTTTCATACACCATTCATGCCACATGTCATGCCTGTTACTATATCTGGATTCCTATAAAGATAGCTCACTGTTATGTAGTCTTCTTCTTCATCCATATGTCTAAAAATCTCTCTTTGGTCCAAAGATTTTTTTAAGAACTTAACTTTCAAACACTTGTAATCTCTTTTCCTCCCTCAAAGCGAGAGTCCATGTTTCGCATCCATATATGGGAGAATATAGGCTGAAATGTCAAGACGCGTGCTATTATGTAATACAGTACAGCGAATCATCTTGTCAAACTTCTCTAAAAAATGTTAAGCTGAAATAAACGCAGGATTGTATAAATTTGAGCAATCTCTGATTAATTTTTCAATTGTTTCAATACAATTATTACGTAAATTAAACTAATGTATCTTATAGAATAGATTGCTACTTTATGGATTAATTAAATTGAATGGTATACACTCACCTTGCGACAAAGCCAAAATGGCGGCTGCTACATATATATATATATATATATATATATATTTTAATTTCGGGTTTCAGATGAATCCCGTCATCTAATAGTCGAATTTCACTGATTTTTTGAGAATATTTTCCTGTTCTATTTCAATAGCATGCACTGAGTTTCGTTGCAAAAACTGCAAATTGCGACCGCGACCGCTAGAGTGATTTTTAAATTTTCGTTTCAGGTGAAACCCTACTCCTTACGGTCCGTTTTTTCTGGTTAACGAACTCGACTTTAATATATTTAATCAAATGCTAAATACCAAGTTTAATTGTAAAAAACAAAATTTGGGGCCATTAGAGCGTTAACCGACATGTCATGAAAAGAAAAATACGCACCTGAACCGGGATTTGAACCGATACCTCTAACTTTTTACGGCAGTGCACTACCAACTGTGCTATTCAGGAATCGCAGCAAAAAATGTTATTTTTCTACCTTATAGGCATATATATGATTATCATAAGAGGCGGACTGCCATCTCATGGCTTCTATAACAAGCAAGCATTTAAAAGAATATTTACTTTATAGCAGTAATAATTCCCTCATGGTTATGTTTGGTGTCTACTAGGAAGGATCGGTTCAGGAGCTATATTTTTTCTTTCAAATATATTTTCATGAAACAACCTCAAAGACTTCATTCCTTCGGAATTAGCTAAAATCCCGTTAGCTTTGTACACTTTATTATTTCGTAACTAATTTTTAATGGAGTATGAATTATTTTCCCATATTTCGTTGCATTGGAATGTAGGTCTACTATTCAACACATATAATAGCACAAAACATCAAAAAGCCGAATTTGGCAAAATTGGACTTCGATCATTTTACCTTCCTACTCTTCAACTCAGAAATGTTCTTTCTTAAAGATATGAACTTCTCTGTAAAGTAACGATTTTATACCTGACTCTCTTTGTTACTATAATTAACTCACCAACACTATCGAACCCGTAGGTTCATAGTCGCGTGGACATAGGCTCTCCATACATCCCTATCTCGAGCTGATGCTTTCCAGTCATCCTCTGTATAATCTAATTCCCTTAAATTGTCGTTAATATTACTCTCCCACCTCATTCTTTCTAACAACTGGGTGCTTTCCTTGTGGTTTTCCGACGAGAAGTTTCCATTCATGCTACACGTCCTGACCCATCACATTCTACGAGACTTAATTGTTATTATGTCTGATTTCTTATAAATATCTTATAACTCAGTGTTATGTAGTCTTCTACATTTACCTTTTATCCATCTCTCTTTGATACAAGATATTTCCTAAGAACTTTATCCCAGATATAGGAAACCTACATTACTACATGTTGACACTCGCAATTTAATGTATATAAGACTCGATATGGTGAAGCATTATTAATTTTAAGAACATAGTTACGATAGTACTTATGTGTTGCCAAATAAACTGATAAATGGCCACTAGAATTTGATTTCATCACACCGTTATGTCTTCATTAAAATAAAACGGTTCTACCCTCCCCTTAGTTTAATAAAGAAACAGCTCAGAGACTCATACTCATGTACATACATTACATAACATTTCCTAGCTAGCCAAGTCACAACAATAATTATCAATGTAGGTTTTTTACAAGGAAGAATAAAGGGAAAAGGGCGAAAAAAACAGAAAAAAAAGGCGGCGGAAAAAAACAGAAAAAAATAGGATAAAAAAAAGAAGAAAGAAGAAAGAAGAATTTAAAGAAAAAAAGAAAAGAAAGAAAGGAAAAAAAAAAAAAAAACAGAAGGAAGGAAAAAAACGAAATAGAAAGAAAAAACGAAAAAAAAACAGAAAGAAGAAAGAAAGAAAGAAGAAAGACAGAAAAAGAAGAAAGCAAAAGAAAGAAAGAGAAAGACAATTTAGAACGAAAGGAAAATAATTAAAGAAAGAAAGGTAGAAAGAAATGTTTTGAATCCCAAATATTAAAATTTAATATATGATTTAATGAAACTTTTCCATTTCGTAAAATCAAATAGCCTACTTTTATCTCCACCACAAGATATACATTAATGTATGAAACTAAATTTAAATCCTCCTTTTTGGTATCTAACCCATTAGGTAACTATTGAACCCGAGAAGTTCAGCTGACCCGCGAGGACCTGCTTGCTAAGTCTCCGTACATTAATATCCTGGACATAAGTACAGTTTTGTTCCAATCAACCCCTGTATAATTCACCATCCTCAAATTATTGTTTTTTTTTATCTAACAGAATAATAACAACTACAGATTTATAGAATTTTACATGTGAATATGTTTGTAGGCTGCGAGCGACGTGTTCCATTTTGCTGTATAATAAAAAAAGAAAACAAATACAAACAGATGTAAATAGATTCGTATGAATGACCTGCGCGTAAGACAGTTGACTGCCAACAGGTAGTCAGCACCAACGCCTACAGTACGTGCTCAGGAATGTTGAATCTTCGGACACATCCTTCTGGTCATTACCATCACAGAATAATCTTTCCAAAATTCACATTTTCACCAACCGCGTTCATAAACTTCTCTATTTCCATAATGGCACAGTCTAATGTTGAGCCATAGCCTCTCCTTTGTTGGGAATTACTAGTCGAAGTTAATTTAGTTACCTTATTTGCTCATAGATGTCATGAATGGCATGTGGTCTACAATACCGACTCAATGAGGCATCCAGTAGGTAACTAAGGTATTTCTAGCTTGAGTTCGATAATTTTGCTTAGAGGCATTTTTATTCAGGCTTAAGGATCTTTTACGAGCCTGAAAATCTTGAGATTCGAAACCTCGGCTCAAAGTCCCCCCGGAGGACATGCTCCTTGGATTTTTCCATCTTAAAAAATCTATCGACCCCGGCCGGATTTGAACCCGCGGCCCTTGGGACCAGAGGCAAGAAACATAACCACTAGTCCACGGACTTCACTGTGTCTCTCTTTTTCTCCTCAGTAAGTACATTTATCTGCACCGCACCACACGAGTTGGCTATCGATCGTAAGCGTCAATTTAGGGAGAAAAAATTACTTAAACGCTAATGGAAAAATTACAAAAGTGCCCACCTTAGTTTGCTTAAAGCCTCACAGTGAAAATCAAGGAGACGAAATTGTCAGCGAGACAACGGAATATCACAACTTAAAAAAAAAACCTCTGAGTTGAGAACACGTTAACTAAACTGGAGAGACCTGTCACGTCTTTGTGTGATCAAGAAATATATTTTCGTGATGAAAAATTTGAAGTTTTCCCTTGAGAGGTAATATATTTTTCTTTGTGTTTACAACAAGTGTACAAGTGATACCAGATTCAACGACTTGTAATGTCTGTGAATGTCTTGTATCTTGTAAGCCCATGTTTCCCTTAACAGAGATTTAGGCGTTCTCCCCCTACAGGGAAGAATTTGAACCATACTAATTTAGTTACATTTGTTTTCGTACAGATGTCATTTGAGTGGTCCGTGGCCAGCGTTCTGCCTCATACTGACATCTGTCTGTGAATAAATTCCAGTCTTTTTTGTAATTAAAAATTTGGTTCAAAATAACTGTAGATAAGTTTTTATTTATTCTGTAATATTCAATAAACCGGGTCAGTCATAATGATCCAGATGCCAAGTTGTCATGATTTGGACAAATTCCAGAACTGGTGCACATTCTACAGTCGATAACCTTGAAGTTGCTATGACCGGACATACTGAAGCCATTCACTCACATCAATATTAACCCATGTTACACTGAAACCTCCAACTTGCGTTCACAAGGTATCAAATGTTACTTCATCCCATAGACACACCTCACCCGAAAGCGAAACACACATATATACCAATAAAAAAATAATAATAGTAATAAAATAACAGAAATAATTAATGTAAACAATATTAGTATTAATAATGATATTAATAATAATATTGATAATAATAATAGTAGTAATAATAACAATAATATAATAACATTAATAATAATATAATAACAATAATAATAATAACAATAATAATATTAATAATAATAATAGACTAATAAAACAACAATTAAATAGCAGAAATAATAATAATAATAATAATAATTAAGAAATAATAAAAGTAATATAAAATAATAATAAAAATCATAGAAATATCAATAATCATAGAATAAGAAATAAGGAAGGAAGGAAAGAAAGAAAAAAGGAAGAAAAGGAAGGAAAGAATGGAAAGAAAGAGAAATAAAAAATAAATAAAATAAAAAATAGGGGAAAAAAAAGAAAAAAAAGGAAAAGAAAGAAAATGAGAAAAAAAGTCGATAATAAAAAGAATGACAGAAAAACTAAGATCGAAACTCAATAAAAAACTGTAACCGACCGAGTTTAATTAATTTATGGGTAAGCTACAATTTTTTTTTCGTCAAAGAGAGACGAACTTATAAACCAAATACTAGAAGGCTGTATCTAATATGAATTACATCATGGGAATAAAATTGCATTCCGACATTCTTAGAGCGGGAAGGAAATGACTTAACAATACTTATTACAGCCACAGGCACTTGTCTGAACACCTTCTGGTTGTCGTGCCACCCGTTTTATTATCTGCTTTAAATTTTATAAAATGTACAAATCCTATGACATTCAGAATGAAACTCTAGCGACATATTTTAAGAGTTTGTTCAGGAATGTTGTCCAGGTACTCTGATATAAGGAATCTATCGTTCCCATAACTTATTACGTTACACATATTTAAAACAATAAAAATTGTACTTGTGATGACAGTCGTCCTCAATAAATTAAAATTGTTTAAAATAATCAGCTAGTCCTTTCGGAACTAAATCCATTTTCAAAGCTGTTCTGTTGGGTTTAACGAGCATGCTGTATAATGGGTTTATCTGGTAGGGTGTGTTCTCGTTCATCCAGCCAGTGTTGGGGTGACATGTGGTCAGCATATGGAGCCCCCAGCCCTGGATGAGCTTTATAGTATTAGCTACCCAAATTCATCACGATGTTGGGTGGGCACCGGTCCCATACTCGCAAAAAATGCATGAGACAATTTCTTCCGCCATGGGGACTCGAACCAGCGCAAGTCCCGTAGCTCTATGCCAAGACATCTTGCCATAACCACTCGGCTCAGCGCGTGACGTTACAACATCATATATACTAAATAAATCAATACTATTACTATTTTCAATACTATTCAATCAAGATTTTATTTACATCAAGATTTATCCATTGTCCAGATGTATGAAATAAATAGGCTTAATAAAAATACCGAAGATTTTATTTACTGAACTAAAAGATAGTAAATATTTTTTTTCGCAAAATCACCTTTATTTGACTCTACTTAAGAGGTTGGGGCGCTCAGATTTTAAATGTTTAAAAAATTGAACTTGGATAATTATTAATAAATCAGTATTGTGTGTGTGAACCCTAGAATTTGTGAACCAGAGGCGAGAAAAGAAACTCCTGAAAGTTGATATCGTGAACAGATGTCCGCTTACGCTTTGCAAAAGTGAAAGATATAATAGCATGGGGAACTATATTAGTGGTGAGTTTGGAAATTATTGTAACTTCCTTGTGAAATGTTTATAATGATAGACCGGTTAGTTCTGCAAGACTAAACACATAACAGCAGCAATTAGACGTAAGCTAGCACACTAGTACAATTTCCCACTTTGTGGAATAACTGTTTTTCTTATTAGCAAATTACTCGATGCGATGGAACATGTTGAAAGTAATTTGATAGCACGTAACTACATTACGAAACAACATTAATTTTTAATTATATACTGCTGCGCTTCTACGCTTAAATAGATGAAATATTAGGGTTAATTAAATTATATGGTATACATTGCGACGAAGCAAACATGGTGGGTGTTATACTATATCCCAAGTCAGTTCCAGTTGTACTGTAAACGTACGCATGACCCCGTCTATTGGAAGAACCGTGGTGTTAATTTTACCCGTCATATGTACGGATCTATCATCGATAGAAACATTGTTCTTAGGCAACATCGTATTTTAGGGAAAATAAGACTGAATACAAGGTAAGATGGTACCAATAATTAAGAATTCCCTCCATTTCTTATTTATTTATTTAAGACAAATTATATATGGAGCTACCTAATCAGACGTTTACGCTTTTTCCATGATGTCGGTAGATAATATGCTCCATTCTCATAAGTAATGCCACGAGTGATTTCCAAATTATCGATAAATTCACGACTCACAAAGTGAGGAGTGAATTTATCTAGAGAATTTGGAAATCAAGAGTGGCATTTGTTAGGACTATTTAACGAATGAAATTAAGCTGTTTACTCACAAATCATTATTTATCTATAGTCATTTTAAAATATTTATATATTTAATGTAAACGGCGATGTTTGAAAACAAATGAGAAGCGATAGGTACGCTTCATATGCTTCTTTTGTTTATCACTGCAACCAGATCATACTATTTATTGCCAAAGGAACGCAATATTGTAAGAATGCTCTCTAGTGGAGAAAAAATGAAACACATCAAACTGTATATTAATTAATTTCTGATGTCGTATGATGTAAATATGACAATTATATTTTTCTGGATTGTTACCTGGGAAAAAATACATTTAAGAAAGTGCAAACAGTGGTTTCTTTTTTTGGTGGTATAATCAATTGCTACAAATGTTTTTATATTAACTCCCGCATGCGGCATGTGTTGACATTCATGCACTATATATACAATCTGGTAGCCGTATTTCTCACAGGCTCAGTCACTGCAAAATAATGGTCAGACCTGTTCAGAATATTAAAAAGGAGGAGCCTTCTTTAATATGGTAATTATAACACTGATAAATATTTCGTGAAACACGACTCTGATTGATTGTAAAACAGAAATCATTGCAACGTGATTGGCCATTGAGTCCCATTTGGGGCATGAGTTAAATAGTCACCTATAAATTCATATTTCTATTATTATTATTATTATTATTATTATTATTATTATTATTATTATTATTATTATTATTATTATTATTATTATTATTATTATTATTATTATTATTATTATTATTATTATTATTATTATTATCATCATTATTATTACATTTATGGTGTAAATTGTTTGTACTTTAAATTTAAACCGCAAATTTTGATGTCTTTTTAATCCTTATAATTGAATCAGTCATTTCGAAAAGGGATCATCTACAGCTGATCAAATTTTACAGGAGAGAAAGAAAATCTGATTCAACTTGTTCAGGATAAAGCATTGAATCTGAAATTGCTACTGAATAAAGTAAGAAAGTGGTAAAGGAATAGTGTAGTTGATCCGTTCTCACACGGAAACGATGAAAGTAGATATCTAAACATGGAATAATGAAAGAACTGAATTTCAGAAAATTGGAGATGGTCCCTTTTCGAAATGACTGATTCAATTAATATTGTACGAGACCTACTGTGATAGTATATTACAATGCGAGGTTGGGAAGTGGTTTCTACAGAAGCGAGGAAATTATTAAAAACCGAGCGATACCAAGGTTTTTAATTTTCGAGATTCTGTAAAACACTTTATAAATGTGCATTCTACATTATTTCTTTGCACGATGGTGTTTTCAAAATAATAAATAATAGTAAAATAATATCTTTGTTGAAAATACTTCCGTTAATTATAAATAACTGACTAACGTTAACAGTCTGGCCAATGTTTATATGGTAAATGCCGAAAATAATTTAGTTAAGACTACAGCAGGCCGTGACACCAATCAGGGATAAAATGGCAGCAAGTACGAATTTATTGTTTTATATTGTTTCAAATAAAGTTCAATTCATTCAAAATGCAGTGATTTGTTTTGTAGAATGTATATTAACACTACCTTTTGGATACATTTTTGTATATAGGCTGCATTGTACATAGTATACAGCACATAAAGGGCAGTGGTTTTACTTCCAGCACTAGGTAGGTAATTTGTAATATTAAAGCATAGTTATTTAGTTATTTATAGGTTGGCAACCCTGAAATGGAGGAAATTGAACTTTCAATCATGGTCGCCATTGCTGTAAGTACGGCAGAACGCACTATCGTGCAAAAAAAATATTGTATATTTGTGCTGGAAGAGAAGGCCTCATGATCTTAACTCTGCCAGAATAAATGAAACATTATTATTATTATTATTATTATCATTATTACTACTACTACTACTACTATAAATTCTGTAGTTATATCCACTGCATCCCCAATGCCTGGTCCATTTTATTTTTCACTAAACTTTTTGAATACATTCAAAATAATTTGATCTCTACGTTTTTCAAATGGTTTCTTTTTCAGTCTTTTTAAGAAATTCGACAGAAAGCGACCATTTTAAAACAATAGAAATCAACACGTATTGTGCGTGCGTAAGAATTAGACAATGAAATGCTTAGGCCTATTCAATTAATTTATTAAATTAAAAATTATATATTTTAACATTCTCTTATATAAACATGTGCTACATAATGCATATTTTTATTATTTTTCGGGCGTTAGAGAGCGAACTACATTTTCTTACACGCTTGGTAAAACATTATTCGACCAATGAAAATGCAGTCCATACATCTGGTTTATATAGCGCGGAAGAGATATAGAGTCTATTTTTAAATTCGGATTTTAAGTAAACCCGCACTTCTAACGGTTGGATTTCGATGATTTTTTATAATACCTATCTTGGTTTAGTTTAAAAGAATCTTATGTATGATGTGAGCCGCTACGCCAAAATGAATCAAATTTAAAGATGGACTAAACACCTGCAACGAATGGATAAGGACAGACTTCCGAAGGAGGCTTGGACGTAGAATCCACGAGGGAGAAGAGATCTTGGCAGACCAAGAAAGCGATGGAGTATTGAGCCGGAACAGATCATGGAGCGTATACCGTGAAGTTGATGATGATGATAAAGATGGGTTGAGCGGTTTAAATAAATTAAACTAATGTATAGGCCTATTATATAATACTTTGCTAATTTAAGAGTTTATTCAATTGTGTGGTACACATAAGGACAAACCAAACATGACGGTTGCTAATTCAATTGTGTGGTACACATAAGGACAAACCAAACATGACGGTTGCTAATTCAATTGTGTGGTACACATAAGGACAAACCAAACATGACGGTTGCTAATTCAATTGTGTGGTACACATAAGGACAAACCAAACATGACGGTTGCTAATTCAATTGTGTGGTACACATAAGGACAAACCAAACATGACGGTTGCTAATTCAATTGTGTGGTACACATAAGGACAAACCAAACATGACGGTTGCTAATTTCTTTTATCAGGTAAACTCCCACTTGTAAAGGTCAGTTTCCGCTGATTTTTTTGATAATACCTACATCAGTTTATTTTAATATCCTACAGCGAGTTTTGTTGTGAAACATCGAAAATTGCGACTGCTAGAGCGAGTTTTAAATTTTAGTTTCAGTGAACTTTTAGGACTAATGGTTTTGATGCATAGGGTTAAACACTCGCCGAACATGAAAACCTGTTGTTAAAGGTTGGTTGAGTGTTTTATAAGTCCATAGAAGAAAACAAACATTAATTTTTATAGCTGTAGATGGTTTAAGATCAAGGTCATATGTAAAGACCATGGTATCTATGACACAATGTGCAAATGAGCGGCGACGTAATGTCTCCCTCCATGAGACTGTATTCGGGACACCTCGAGTTCAATCCTCGTTACCGATTAACCTGAGGGTTCTCAGTTGTCAAGGCATTTTCTGAGTTGAAATTTCTTTATCAAAATTAATTTTAACATTTTCATAACAAATAATGATCAAATACAGTCCTTAGGAGGAGATATAAAGTTAAGACTCCAACCCTGTAGACAATCAGCATGATATGACAACCGGGTTGTCTTTATCTCCAGTGTCTGGTACTCATTTTCATTAGAGACCGAGTCGATCCTACGGACGTAGTCTGTTTCATTGCCATCTTCAGTATACACAGAACTCTGACTATACAAAGACATCCTACGGACGTAGTCTGTTTCATTGCCATCTTCAGTATACACAGAACTCTGACTATACAAAGACATCCTACGGACGTAGTCTGTTTCATTGCCATCTTCAGTATACACAGAACTCTGACTATACAAAGACATCCTACGGACGTAGTCTGTTTCATTGCCATCTTCAGTATAACACAGAACTCTGACTATAACAAAGACATCCTACGGACGTAGTCTGTTTCATTGCCATCTTCAGTATACACAGAACTCTGACTATACAAAGACATCCTACGGACGTAGTCTGTTTTCATTGCCATCTTCAGTATACACAGAACTCTGACTATACAAAGACATCCTACGGACGTAGTCTGTTTCATTGCCATCTTCAGTATACACAGAACTCTGACTATACAAAGACATCCTACGGACGTAGTCTGTTTCATTGCCATCTTCAGTATACACAGAACTCTGACTATACAAAGACATCCTACGGACGTAGTCTGTTTCATTGCCATCTTCAGTATACACAGAACTCTGACTATACAAAGACATCCTACGGACGTAGTCTGTTTCATTGCCATCTTCAGTATACACAGAACTCTGACTATACAAAGACATCCTACGGACGTAGTCTGTTTCATTGCCATCTTCAGTATACACAGAACTCTGACTATACAAAGACATCCTACGGACGTAGTCTGTTTCATTGCCATCTTCAGTATACACAGAACTCTGACTATACAAAGACATCCTACGGACGTAGTCTGTTTCATTGCCATCTTCAGTATACACAGAACTCTGACTATACAAAGACATCCTACGGACGTAGTCTGTTTCATTGCCATCTTCAGTATACACAGAACTCTGACTATACAAAGACATCCTACGGACGTAGTCTGTTTCATTGCCATCTTCAGTATACACAGAACTCTGACTATACAAAGACATCCTACGGACGTAGTCTGTTTCATTGCCATCTTCAGTATACACAGAACTCTGACTATACAAAGACATCCTACGGACGTAGTCTGTTTCATTGCCATCTTCAGTATACACAGAACTCTGACTATACAAAGACATCCTACGGACGTAGTCTGTTTCATTGCCATCTTCAGTATACACAGAACTCTGACTATACAAAGACATCCTACGGACGTAGTCTGTTTCATTGCCATCTTCAGTATACACAGAACTCTGACTATACAAAGACATCCCTCATTGACAAAAATAGCACATTTATCACTCCCATAAATATAATGTTAAAACTACAATTAATTAAAGACATTTATAACAAAAAACTAAACTACATAAAATATCTGGCACACAAAAAATGAGTACATCGAAAAGTTGTTAATAATTATTAAATTAAATTTACTAAATTATAATTTAGTAAAACAAGTCAATGTAACAAAAATAACTAAACTGAAAAATTGACGAAAATGAAATCAGTGGTTAACATTAATTTACACGGGAATTGAAACAGTAAAACTGGCAAATTCATTAAAAAAGCACGATGAAAATGTAAAGATGGCACATAAAACAGGTAATAAATTAAGCAACATGTCACTATAAGAAAAAGATGGAAAGAATGTTCCAAAACATGATTCATAGGTACAATGTATGCAACGAGCTTGGTGGTCGCCACAACGAAACGTAGATAACACAAAGTTGAGTACAGTAGAGAAGTTTGGTTAGTTCATGTACAAGCAATTATACTTACAATAACAAAATGAATAAATGTATTTATTTTTACCTTGACATTAGAGTTTGTCACAAAATCAGTAAATGTTGGGTTGTGTAAATGAGTAAAAAATCATTAAATTACTATCGATTTATCCCCGGTAGACGCGGGAGATTTAAACGCTTAATTCCTCCAATATTCAATTTTGTACTAGAGCATGACATAAAATCTGTAGAGAACGAAGAAGGCCTACAACTCAATGATATTAATGAGCTGTTAATTTATGCTGATGAATTAGTATTTTATATTAGGCGATAGCGAGGAGATACTAAGGACTGACATGCACACTCTATTGAGAAACACTAAAAAATTGGGGCTGGAATTAAACATCAATAAAACTATATATATATAATAGAAATGGTCAGTTAATGACAAATGAGGGAAATTTTGAAGAATGAGCTGAATTCAAATACCTAGGAACAATAATCACAAACAGGAATGAGATGCACAACGAAATTAAATATAGACTCAATTCTGGAAATGCATGCTACTCGGATTACGTATTACAGGGACTCTCATCGTCTCAACTTTTTTTCAAAGAACCTTAAAATTAAAATATATGAAATTATTATTGTCCCAGTTTAAATTATATGGGTGTGAAACATGTTATTTAAAGGAAGGGGAAAATATTACGAGTATTTGAGAATAAAGTTGTGAGGGAAATGTTTGAAGCAAAGAGAGATGGACAGACAAGCGAATGGAGAAGACTACACAACAGTGAGCTACATAATCTTTATGGGAAACCAGATGCAATCAGAATAGATAAGTCTCATAGACTGCGATGGGCAGGACATGTGGTACGAATGGGGAATGAAAGAGGGATATGGAAGCTTCTTGTAGGAAAACCAGAGAAAAAACGCCCAGTTGGTTGACCAAGAGTGAGGTGGGAGAATAAAATTATATAATTTGAGAGAAGTAGATTATACACGAGAAGATTGGGAAACATCTCAGGATAGGGATGTGTGGAGAGCTTATGTCCTACGGGTTCTATAGTGCCAGTAAGTTAGTTAATGCGAAGTTTTTGTGCCTGAAGTTCCAGTCAAAGCTTCTTATACAAAACGGATCGTAGAACTGTCCATTCCCTATCCCTTCTCTATAAAATACTTCACACATCATCGCCTTATTATTTATCACGCCGCTTCATCAGACTATCCGACACACATAATCTTAACATTTGATCCTATCAGCACATTGTCCTTTATATCCCTCCTCATTACACTGTGTATTATTCATTATCTTTTACAGTCTCATTTGCCAAAACATGGAATTCCCTTTCGCCCTATGTCATATACAGTCAAACTATAACATCGTTCAAAAACAAACTAAATAATTATTTAATAAAAATTAACTGATACTTCTCCCTGATAGAATTATTTAACAATTAATAAATTTAATTATTTATGAAAATAATAATAAAATTAACAAATATTTTTCATTTGTTTAAATATTGTATAACTGTAAAATTAGTTTTCTATATCTCATTATTTTCCTTTGTATATCTTGCTAGAATACATTTTATTATTACTTTTAGTCTTAATCTTAACTATCATTAACTGATTGTATTATAGATCATAATATAATAGATATGATCTTATTGGTCTAATCTTAATTTAGTATTTAATATTAGAGTTAATCATGATTGTTATATTCTGATGTAATATATGTTTATCCTGGTGAGTGGAAGAGAAGGCTACATGGCCTTAACTCCACCAGGCTAAATAAATAAAATGAAAACAAGTCCTAGAAGTTTGTAAAGCAAAATTTACGAATAAGTATACATAATAATAATAATAATAATAATAATAATAATAATACTAATAATAATAATAATAATAATTGTATTGTATTGTAAGCCTATGTTTTTCCTTTACAGAGATTTAGGCGCTCTCCCCCTACAGGGAAGAATTTGAACCTTTAGTAATTTAGTTACACTTGTTTTCGTATAGATGTCATTTTGAGCGGTACGTCGTGGTCAGCGTTCCGCCTCATACTGACATCTAGGAAACCAAGGTAGTACTAGGACGGGAACATTCGGTAAATTTTGCTTTTCATTCAGGCTTAAGGATTTTTTACGAGCCTGAAAAATCTTCAGACTCGGGACCCACGGCTTGAAGTCCCTCCCGGAGGACTTGCTCCTTGGATTTTTCCGTCCTAAAAAATCCATCGACCCCGGCTGGGTTTGAACCCGCGACCCTTGGGACCAGAGGCAAGGAGCATAACCACGAGTCCACTGCGGCCGATAATAATAATAATAATAATAATAATAATAATAATAATAATGATAATAATAATAATGATAATAATAATAATGATAATAATAATAATAATAAATCTCAGCAACAGATCTCTAGAATCAACCTGACTTCAAAGCAATCTCATGGTCTTGGTTTACAAGAACCTGGTATAAGCAACAATAACTTATATGAAATATTAATATCAGCACGTTGATTAAATGAAAGTAAAAATTATGCTGCCTGAATATAAAAATTCTTCACAAGATATTGTCTGTTATTGTTCAAGTTGATAAGTGCTTTCTTTTTTAAATTTGTGAACTGTATGAGAGATTATTCCCACAATTCCAGATAGCGATGACAATACAATAATGGTGAAATGGTTTGGAAGAGCCGAGAGTCCGCCCTAACAAAATGTTCTTTGTGTCTGTAACAAAGGATTCATCTGATAACTCAAAAACGATCACATGCTAAGAACTTAATCTTTCCGTTATCTTCTAACAGAGAGCAAAGCTGTAGGTCCCGGAGTGTTAGTGATTACCATGTTAATTAAAACGACAAAACAACAGTTGTAAAAACAACAGTAAAAATTGCAATAAAGATAACAACATAAACATCAATAAAAACGATAAAAATGAATGAAAAACGCTAAAACAATAGCAGAAGAACAATATGAATAATTAAGAGAACAAAACTAAAGAGGAAAACAATAAAAGAACAATACAATAACAAAACAAAAACAATATAAACAACATGAATAATAATAATAATAATAATAATAATAATAATAATAATAATAAAAATAATAATAATAATATATTACGATGTGAGGTTGGGAAGTGGTTTTTACAGAATCGAGGAAAATCGCTCGGTTTTTAATTTCTGAGATTCTGTAAAACACTTCACAAACGTGCATTGTACATTTTTTTTTGCGCGATGGTGTTTTCAAACTAATAATTAATAGTAAAATAACATATTTGTTACAAATATTTGCATTCATTATACACAATTGCGGCCATGAACCTACGGGTTCGATAGTGCCAGTGAGTAAGTAAGTATAAACAATTGACTAACGTTAACAGTGTGGGCAATGGTTATTAGTTGAAACTACAGCAGGCCGTGGCACCAATCAGTAATAAAATGGCGGCAAGTACGTATTTACTGTTTTATATTGTTTGCAATAAAGTTCAGTTCATTTAAAATGCAGTGATTTGTTTCGTATAATGTATACTGACGCTACCTTTTGGATATTTTTTGTATATACATTGTATGCAGTATACATAGAGGGCAGTGGTTTTACTTCCCACACGCGTTTTGTAATATGTAATCATATTACAGTATATTATTTTTATGACAATATAGTTACTTAGGTTGGCAACCCCGAAACGTAGAGAGTTGAACTTTCAATCATGGTCGCCATTGCTGTAAGTACGACAAATCGCACTATCGCGCAAAAAGGTTAGGCCTATTTATATTGCGATTTTCAATGTTTACACATCGTCATGTGCCTAAAGTTTTATTTTCTTTCTTCACACGTTTCTATCCATGTCCTCCACTCCTTTTGTCCTCACTCCATGTCCTCCACTCCTTTTGTCCTCACTCCATGTCCTCCACTCCTTTTGTCCTCACTCCATGTCCTCCACTCCTTTTGTCCTCACTCCATGTCCTCCACTCCGTTTGTCCTCACTCCATGTCCTCCACTCCTTTTGTCCTCACTCCATGTCCTGCACTCCTTTTGTCCTCACTCCATGTCCTCCACTCCATGTCCTCCACTCCATGTCATCCACTCCATGTCATCCACTCCTTTTGTCCTCACTCCATGTCATCCACTCCTTTTGTCCTCACTCCATGTCCTCCACTCCTTTTGTCCTCACTCCATGTCCTCCACTCCATGTCCTCCACTCCTTTTGTCCTCACTCCATGTCCACCACTCCTTTTGTCCTCACTCCATGTCCTCCACTCCTTTTTTCCTCACTCCATGTCCTCCACTCCTTTTGTCCTCACTCCATGTCCTCCACTCCTTTGTCCTCACTCCATGTCCTCCACTCCTTTTGTCCTCACTCCATGTCCTCCACTCCTTTTGTCCTCACTCCATGTCCTCCACTCCTTTTGTCCTCACTCCATGTCCTCCACTCCTTTTGTCCTCACTCCATGTCCTCCACTCCTTTTGTCCTCACTCCATGTCCTCCACTCCTTTTGTCCTCACTCCATGTCCTCCACTCCTTTTGTACTCACTCCATGTCCTCCACTCCTTTTGTCCTCCACTCCTTTTGTCCTCCACTCCTTTTGTCCTCACTCCATGTCCTCCACTCCTTTTGTCCTCACTCTATGTCCTCCACTCCTTTTGTCCTCACTCCATGTCCTCCACTCCTTTTGTCCTCACTCCATGTCCTCCACTCATTTTGTCCTCACTCCATGTCCTCCACTCCTTTTGTCCTCACTCCATGTCCTCCACTCCTTTTGTCCTCACTCCATGTCCTCCACTCCTTTTGTCCTCACTCCATGTCCTCCACTCCTTTTGTCCTCACTCCATGTCCTCCACTCCTTTTGTCCTCACTCCATGTCCTCCACTCCTTTTGTCCTCACTCCATGTCCTCCACTCCTTTTGTCCTCACTCCATGTCCTCCACTCCTTTTGTCCTCACTCCATGTCCTCCACTCCTTTTGTCCTCACTCCATGTCCTCCACTCCTTTTGTCCTCACTCCATGTCCTCCACTCCTTTTGTCCTCACTCCATGTCCTCCACTCCTTTTGTCCTCACTCCATGTCCTCCACTCCTTTTGTCCTCTCTCTATGTCCTCCACTCCTTTTGTCCTCACTCTATGTCCTCCACTCCTTTTGTCCTCACTCTATGTCCTCCACTCCTTTTTCCTCACTCTATGTCCTCCACTCCTTTTGTCCTCACTCTATGTCCTCCACTCCTTTTGTCCTCACTCCATGTCCTCCACTCCTTTTGTCCTCACTCCATGTCCACCACTCCTTTTGTCCTCACTCCATGTCCACCACTCCTTTTGTCCTCACTCCATGTCCTCCACTCCTTTTGTCCTCACTCCAGTTTTTATTTCTTGCATCCGTGAGTTTCTTCTTCCAGATGGACACATTCCAATATTTTTCTGGGTAACCTTACATCTTGCATTCGTCGTATATGCCCCTACCAATATAGACTGATTATGCCTTATATAATCAAATATTAAATATTTTATATTAACTTTTTCCCGTATGACTTATTGTTTCGAATTTTCTACATGTTGCTGCCCTCCTCAAGAAATCGATTACCATCGACATAAGTTTTTTTAATAAGAAAAATAAAAATAATAAACATACCGGCAACAATAGTAATAAAAATAATAGCTTGATTTTATTCGGGAGAATTAAGGCTATAAACATCTATCACGCAACCAGTTTGCATAAAATTCCCATTACGAAGGGTTATAATTAAGTTACAACAGAAATAAATTATCTAACAGTAATCCTACAGTGATTAATGTTTACTGTATAAAATCTAATGATTTTACCTAAATTCAACGAATATATGAAAAAAAAAAAAAGATAATGTAATTATTTAAACGAAAATAGAACTACTAATGATGAATGAATTCTATTTTTTAACGAAAAACACGTTCTCCTGTAGTTTCGAATTTACGCTGGTACAAACCGAATAAGATCGATAGATTTTTAAGGGATTAAAAATCCTGTGTTGAGAAGGAAGTAAAGCCGTTGTTCCTCCTTTCATAGATTTACAGAACGTAAAAAAACCTGAATCGTGAAATAAGAGGCATCTGCACCCTTTCAGGAGCAGATGTGCATTGCGACGCTAATGACCCGTTGTTAACTTAATGTTTAATATAAAATTTATATAATATTTAAGTCGTTTAGCATTAAATATTTTAAGAAAATGTTACATTCAGTTACATATTTTATCTGAAATTATTACACAAATATCTGCATATCTCGGATGTTATTTATTTAACAAACACAAATAAAATATACCAAATGTGACAAAGTATAGGCCTACTTGACAATAGAGAAGGAAAACAAAACATAGAACATAGAAATTTATGAATTTAAACAATAAGCATAGAACAAGATGGAACTAGAATATATGTGAAAGGATAAATCTAAATGAAGAGAAAATCAAGAACCAGGATTTAGACACTGTCCACATATATAATTTCTCAAGATAGGGATACAGCCCTTAACATCGTTGTTACACCTTGTGCTATGAGATGTTTACCAGTTCCTATAGTCGGTTTCAGATGTATACGGAGCAGATGTAAACAGTGGTTGTAACGGCGATTCACAAGCGGACAAACCTTACGAGTACATCGACACGCAATTACGGTTTCATAACATATTTGTTTAACAACAGTGAAATGCAATACTGACAATAATAATGGAATTAATAATGATAATAACAATAATAATAATATAATAGTAATACTACTAATAATAATGATAATAATAATAATAACAACATATTAATAAATACCAATAATAATAATCTCTAATCGCCGTGTGAGGGTTCTCTTTCAATAATGTTTTATAAACGTTTATAATTGTATTTCTCCCGAACGAAATCCTTTCCTCTGTTTATGTTTCTTCACAGGAGACATTCCGGAAGGACCTAGCATAGAATTATCGCGCATCATTTGAGAAAAGGATACTGCACTTATTAAAAAAACACTTGCACACGCCAGCTAAATATATCACATTCACTACTGTAGGCTCAACACTGATTTAATTTTAGTGAACATAACGCTTCATCAATTCTTGAGCACATAAGTGATACTAAGGGGGAAAAAACAAGAACTTATCCTGTAATAACTAATAACTAACTAACTCACTGGCACAATCGAAACCGTAGGTTCATGGCCGTGCGGACATAAGCTCTCCATACATCCCTATCCTGAGATAATGTTTTCTAATCATTCCCTGTATAATCTACTTCTCTCAAATCACAGTTAATGTTATTTTCCCACCTCATTCTTGGTCTACCAACTGGGCGTTTTTCCTCTGGTTTTCCTATAAGTTTCCATGCACCACTTTCATTCCCCATTCGTGGGATTGCCCACCAGACACGTGCAACGCAACCAATGACGCGCCAGCATTTTATGAAGGGGAGGGCTGGCTTACTGCTTTACTCCGAAGACATCTGGAATTTGGTATAGTTACAGTGCAGTAAAATCTCCTTATTCGCGGGGACATGTTCCGCAAATATACCACGAATACAGAAACCGCAAATATGGAACGGTAATTTGTGTGGGTATAGAGGGGATACGTTCATATATAATCCAAGCGCGACAGACCTAGAAGGCCCTTGGCTGACCAACCGGCTGCTTGTCTCACATCCACATGTATTAATCACAGAGGTAGACGATCATCTAGCCAGTGTAGGGATGAGATGTCGGTTCCCCAGCCGTTATAGCTGGTATTATCAACCTGGAGTCGCTACTTATTGTAGCTACCCAAATGCCTCACGATGCTGGGTGCGAACCGGTCCCATACTGGCCGACATTCCATGAGAAAAATTTCTTCCCGCATGGAGACCGAACCAGCGCAAGTCCCGTAGCTCTGCGCCAAGGTTCGTTGCCTTAACCACTCGGCTACGACGCGGGACGGGAATAAGTTCAATGGTTCCAAAATAAAATACAAATTATCAAAATAAAATCAATAAATGGGAGATTTTGAACAATTTCTATTAAATATTATGGCAAGGGCTTAAAGAAGTTAGTAATTTTTCTACTTTTTTCAGCTTCGGAACTAATTTTCTTTCCATTTACTCGACATTATATATTGGCAACAAAGCAGATGAGACACGTGTTATTCAATCAAAATTATTGCAACGAATGACAAGTTGAAACAATAAAACACAGATCGTGGCGAGGGCGGTATTTTTAACGGACATTGCGTTGGTTTTTAACAACGAACTTTAGGCTTAGTGACAATAAGGTTTGTTTTTCTTTGGTATTTATTTGTCCATTTGGTTTGAATCGCTCTTTTGTAAAAGTCGCTTTGGCACGTGCCTGCAGTAAAACAAAGTTGTCGATGCGGTAATAAACTATATAATCCTTCTGTTATACCGACTGGATCCGCGAATAAAGACATTTTTAGCCGCGAATACAGGAACTGTGTCGCATTTTTTAACCCGCGAATAAGGAGCTTTTACTGTACATCAGGAACGGTTCTGATTATATATGTATTGTACCTCTATAGTCTACAAGAAAATCTTGGACGGAGATAGTGTCCAGGTGGTATTTACCCTTGTAATAAGGGAAGCTATACTTGTTTCTTCATTATTATTATTATTATTATTATTATTATTATTATTATTATTATTATTATTAGTTTGCACTTTTATAAGTGCAAATTTATTTTCTTTTTGTCCATTTTTCGAGAGAAGATTAATCCCCACATTATTCTTAATTTTGTGGTGAGGGTAGCTTCCTTATCCAAGTTCGCCTCATCTGGTTATTTACGGCTGGATTCTAAATGTAGATGATGAGAGTGGAATTGTTGGGTGCAATAATCATACCAATATGACGTGCCAGTTGTCCCGTGAACTGTTGCAGCGATAAGGCTATTGTGCCTAGTGACACCCAAAGTTTTTCGAAGGGGCAAGAGGCAGCTTCTACGACCAGCCTAATGAAACTTTATAGGGAGATATTACAACATTTTTGGCCGCTAGTACCCCGGTCATCTTCAGATGGCACTGTAGTCAACTCTAGGCCATAGAGGAATAACTTCCTATATGCTTAAACTCTAATTTTCTTATTGGATTATTAAAATAAATTTGAATTTTCTGATTGGACGATTGAAAAATTGAATTAATGAAGTTAAATAACGTAATTATCTTATGATGAAGAGAAAATTGAAATTGAATAAAGTTATATTTTTAATGCATAGAAGTTAATTCCTAAATTATAATTTACTACAGTTTGATGCAGAAAGTGAAGCTGAAGAATATACATAATGGAAGGTAAGTCAGTGATTGCATATATGGTTGCTTTTATCTGGAATAGGTTATATGGTTTACTTTTTAAAAAAAAGTGTTTTGAAATAAATAACTAGGATACATTAATTATGTAAAATGGTATGTGTTAGTGCATTGGTTTATGTCATGACATTATCATGCTTATGTTTAAATTAGAGTACCGTACTTTAGAATAACTGTAATTAATGCCTCACATTTATCTCTAACCTATAATATTTTAATGTGTACTGATTACTTAATATTTCTTTTACAGAATAAATCAGGCTGTCAGGGTCAAACCCTATGGGTGTAACTTCTTATGGCAGTGATCGGGAAGTGGCATACAAATACTGAAGATGTATAAAATTCTAGGTAAGTAAATAAAGAGTGTTGTGAATAATGCTACTACATCCACTTTACTTGCTTAGCATAATATAATTTAAGTAAAACTTTAGTTTGATTTCCACCATAAATTGACCTACAGAATAACAGTGTGCTTGGGAAAGCTATGCACACGTGTTTATGTTTATAGAGTTGTCGCTAGATGGCCCCACACAGCTGTGAAATTGATACGACCAATCTTTGCAATACATTTCCACATGATTACTAGAAATGGATGCATACCAACTTTTACCTTCATAACCTAACAAAAATAGGTAACATTAATATTATTTAATAAGTGTATACTATTCTGATGTACACTGACTAACTCTCATACTAACCTAACAAAATGAAGATAAATTCTTTAAATATGTCATGGAATTAATTACGAATGTTGGTAACACTGATTTCACAGATTTCTTTGTGGACATTACATTAAGCATTTGCACATCTCGCGCATGCACACTGTGATTCTGTAGAACTTTGAAGAATCATTGCATACATACATAAATATTTAATAGGCCTAATTGTACAGAAATTTTATAAGTATCATAAAAAGTTTATCATTGTACAAAATGTTAATAAAGGCAGAAGTACGTAGGGCAACAGAATTACAAGAATGTAGTGTACAACTTTAGTATGCGCAATTGCTTAATGTAACTTAACCAGGTGGCAGGATATATATATATATATATATATATATATATATCAAATCAGTATGATCAACATTCGCCGTTAATTCCAAAACATATTTTAAGAAATGGATGTTCACCCATTTCATTTTGTAAGGTTTCAATTTGACAAGTTAGTGTACATCGAAGTAGATCAGAGTTTATTAATCAATATATGTGCAATTTATTTGGTTAGATGTTGGAACAAGTTAGTGTGCATCCATTTTTAATAAAGCTTATGGATATTAATTGCGAAGATGATTATTAATATTTCACAGATATGTGGTTCCATAAGCATATGAGCATGCGCACTATTATTCTGTAGAACTTAGAAAAATGCATTGGTAAAGTTATTCTACAGTTTTTTCCGAATTTAAGAATAAAGTTTTCATTATGTGACAAAGAAAATTTTCTAAATCCAAAGTACACTACATGCACATGCACCACTAAATAAAAGTGGATACAATTTAGAAAGACACGATGCAGTCAACATACATAGCTCATTACCAACTACAGAAGAAATGCCTCGATATTGAAGTCTTAAAAATAAAAACTAGCTGAAATACAAATAATAACTCTAATCTTAGTTTTGGCGTAGCTAGGAGTTTGATCATATATTCATCCGTCCATAGTAATTCTGCCCGAGGGCAGGTCTTTCACTGCAATCATAGCATTTTCATGCAATGCTTTGCAGTTTTACTAAGGAATTATAGGTGCGGTAGCTTCCAATTGCTTTCCACACCGGTGAAGGATGATAATGATAAGTATGGTGATGATGATGGCCGGATGGTTTTCAGGGACCGTTGGGCCCTAAGCTTCCTGACATTTGTCTTACAAGTGAGGAAAAACCCCGAAAAAAAACTCACCCAGTAGCCTGTATCAACCGGGAAACTAACCCGGGCCCACTGCGTGACAAGGCAGCATGCTACCTTGAGACCACAGCGGTGGACTGATAATATCAACGGTAGGCAATGAAAACCTCGTAACTCCATCAGTCATTGAAAGCCACATAACACAGAAATATGTGATGCATATATATATATAACTTTCACAAGGAAAAAAAGCACTATGAGGTTTAATTTAATTCATGTGATGCATAACCTGTTGAGAACACGGACTTCAAATTTATTAATAACATGACTTGTATTCTGTAGTAAAATATTTAGGAACTATTGCTTATTAATTTTCATAATTATTTAAAACAGTTATTTGTTTCTCCTGTAAAATTTACCAAAATGGAGTTATGAGGATTTCATTGCCCACCATCGATATATCCATCCATAGTAATTCTGCCCGAAGGCAGGTCCATCACTGCAATCATAGCATGTTCATGCTATTCTTGCAGCTTTACTAGGGAATTGTGTAGGTGTGGTAGCTTCCCGTTGCTTTCCACACCGGTGAAGGATGATGGCGATGATGATGATAATGATAAGGATGATGATGATGGCCATATGATTTTGGGGACCGTTTGGGCCTTAAAGTTTTCCTGACATTTGTCTTACAGGTGAGGAAAAACCCCGATAAAAACCTCACCCAGAAAAACTGCCCCGACCGGGGATCGAACCCGGGCCCGCTGCGTGACAAGGCAGCACGCTACCTCGAGACCACAGCGGTGGACCATCGATATATAGTATAGAAAATTGAAACTTAGAAGTTATATGTTAGCTGCAATGGAAATTATTATAGGAACTTTGGAATTTTATGTGGCTGCATTGGAACATCATTATTGCTTGAAAAACAACATGACTCTAAAATCAATTGGAAATAAATAGATAATTATGAATTGTAAAGAAGAGAATTAGAATAATTGTTAGAAAAACTTTAAAATACTAATATCATTTAAAACAAAACCATAAAAGTACAATTGACACAATTGTGCAGGCTATTTTGGGGTATTTTTAAAGTTGCCACATACATTTTTTTTCAGACTCTACAGTAGCTGCAGTGGGGTTCTCCTTCAAGAACATTGACAACAAATTTATTGCAAGAACATACCAGTACATTATAGACTATACAGAAATGTGCTTGTGATTTAGAAAAAAACAAATTAATTATGTTAATATCGTGTTACATAAATTTGAATTTATCGTTACATCTATCTTGTTGAGAACTTTCTACACCTTTTATACTTGTTTAATATGTGCAAAAAATCTTAGTATGAAGTAATGGTAGGCCTAATTACTAAGAGAACCTAACTGTTCAGACAACTGAGCCTGTTATCAAAAATAATTTGACCTGACCTTTGACTATTCAGTGATTTCTTGGTAATAATGTGAAGATAGGCATTGATGTTAGAATTAAAAAATGTTTAAGACTAAAAAAATTCGAACTATTTGGTTTCTTGTCACATGTAGATGTTGGGACAACCCAGTTGGCGGATAGGCCAATGGTGTGTTTTCAGTCGAAAACATACATTGAATTTCTTCTATAATGAATTGGTACGACTTTCATAAGTAAAAAGTCAAAGTAAAGTAAGTGATTCCAATTAATGGATTTCGGAAGGCTTATGAGGGTATAGTAAACTAAATATTGCAAATAGACTATAACGTTAAATAAAAATAATTATGCATACTGTAGAATTATTGAATCTTGAACTATGGTATGGGAATTCAGTGGGTACAGTAAATTTCATTGAGAAAATTCTATTCCTCTTGAATAATGTACTTCCTACAGTGACCATAAAATGTATAAAAAATTTGTTTTTGTGAAATATTAATGCAAAACAATAAATGAATTAGTGTTGTTATAAAATCAAATTAGTGTTATTTCGTTTTTAAAAACAAACTAATCGTGACAAGTCTGGTTAAGAGTTAATGTGCGCACATTCACATATAAACACGAATGAGGCATAAGTTTCAGTTAGGATTTTTTTTGCTAGATTCTTCTCAACTTATGATATTTTTCAATTAAGTTGTTTTTAAATGTTCATTATCTATAATTTTATTTTTTTTATTATGCCAGTAATTTTCACTCGTACTTAAATGACTTTGTTTTCTTAAAACACAAAAGAGCATATTACTACTCATTACACCAGGCTTGTCCAATGTTACTGCCATAGCATATACATTATATTCGATACTTCCTATTAGAAGTGACACAAGAAATGTTACTTTGTAAACAATTTTGCATTTTTAATTGTTATTTCTTTTGAAAAAGAATTACAAACAATTTGCCATTATTTGTCTTGTATAATTTCCTAATAAATAGTGATCTACTTTATCTACTATGTTCATTTACTTTTTTTAATAAATGCTAAGCAAATAATGTAAATTAGTTGTCAACTTTCTTAATGGATTCTGAAAGAATGAAAAAAAAAAAAAACTGAAAATAATTTATCGTTAAAGATATCTGAAAAGTTGGCAAATTCCTTGTAATTTTTTTCTGAAAAGAGCAACAATTGAAACATGCTAAAATTGCTTACAAAATAGCACTGCTTGTGTTGACCTTTGAATTTGAATTTTAAGTGGATGGAAGTAAATAGGGTACTTTCCATGCGACTGATCCACCGTGATTGAGCCAGCGAGACCTGCTTGAAATTACGTCCCGGTCAAATTTAGATGGCATTAAATTGTAAAAAATTAACACAGAGAGGCGCCTCTATCGGTTCTCTATGCCTAAGACGCGACGGTTATTGCCCTGGGATCTGCCTGGTACGGTTCGAACCGCGCGCACATTTCCCTTTATTTTGATGGCATCCCTCCATTCAGAAGTCTTAGATTGATCCTGTTTCTAATTCAATGATTTACTGGAGTATATTTTTTATATAGAGCAACTCTATTTCTTTTTATTAAATGAAAATCTTAGCTTTAATGACAAATATGAATCCGTCGAAGTTATTATTTTGATACAAGCCGCCACTGTGATTTCCTTGTTTATGTTCAAACACAACCGCGAATTTGTTGCTGGAAGGGAAAGTGACCTGTGTACATTTTCAAACCATTTATGACTAGGAATGTACACTGCACCTTGTACTCTTAAATGTAATGGGTTATTTAGCGAAAGTTTTGTATCGAACAGAGTTTTCTAAGAGGTTCGCAAACCACGAGTTCTTCTGAATCCAACTTAAGAAACAAACGTTAAAATGCGTGCATTAAATGTAGAGAAGGCTGTTGTAAAAGATAAAAGGTGAGTGAGTGGGGTTAACGACAAGGTGAAGCAAAAAACGAAATCTACAGAAAAAAATAATAACTGACTAAAAGAATTATCTGATCTCAATTTCATACGGTACTTTGGTTTTTCAACAGAAATTTAAATCACGAATACACATATACCTTCAAGCTCAAATAAGACGTCCTGAATACAAAATACGAAAAGTCAGTGATGGAGAAACTGCGCAAAGTAAGATAATTCTTCAGAAAATCGAAAGTTTGGTCTGAATTTGGTGGTTAAAAAACTCTACCTTTCTTTTCTTAATTTATTGCTATTATGTCTAGCTTGGGTCTGAATAAATGCTACAATGTTAACAAAAAACACACACAAATAGGCATATATAGCATATATATAGCCTATATATATATATATATATATATATATATATATATATATATAGTTTTTTACGGTATATGGCAGTTGTGATTGGTGAAGATATGTAAACATTTTTCAAAAATCTTTATGAGAACAACTTCAATAGCTCCATTCCTTCGGAATTCTCTAAAAGTACTAAAATATGTACCTATTTCTACAGTTATTCTTGAAAATATTTATTTACATGCATCAGAAGAATAAAAATATGTATTTTGGGGAAAATTTCCAAAATAATTATTCAAATAGGCGTACTGTTTAAATAAATGTGTTTTTAAGTTAAATTTCAAAGGTATTTCTGTTCCTGTGTTGTTATATGGCTCAGAAAAATGAACGTTGACTAAAAATCAACTAAAAAACAAAAGGTATCTGCAGAAATGAGTCTCATGAGAAATGTATTCGGATATACTCTACGAGACTATTTAACTCATGCCCCAAATGGGAGTCAATGACCATCACGTTACAATGATTTTTGATTTACAACCAATCACAGTCACGTTTCGCCTAGAATTTACCAACTAAAGTTTATCATAATAAAGAAAGTAGGCCTACCTCCTTTTTAACATTCTGAATAGGTCATAGCATTATGTCGCAGTGACTGACTCTCTAAGAAATACGGCTACCAGATTGTATGTATAGTGCATGATTGTCAACACATAGCGCATGCGGGAGTTAATATAAAACTATTTGTAGCAATTGATTATACCACCAAAAAAAGAAACCAATGTGTGCACTTTCTTAAATGTATTTTTTCCTAGAAAAATATAATTGTCATATTTACATCATAGGACATCAGAAATGAATTAATACACAGTTTGATGTGTTTCATTTTTCTCCACTAGAGTGCATTCTTACAATATTGCGTTCCTTTGGCAACAAATAATATGATCTGGTTGCAGTGACGAACAAAAGATGCAAATGAAGCTTACCAATCGTTTCTCATTTGTTTTCAAACATCGCCATTTACATTAAATATATAAATATTTTAAAATAACTATATTTAAATAATGATTTATGAGTAAACAGCTTAATTTTATTCGTTAAATAGTCCTAACAAATGCCACTCTTGATTTCCAAATTCTCTAGATAAATTGGAAATCACTCGTGGCATTACTTATGATAATAATACAGCTAAGATATTAGGAAAGGGCGTAACATATTCAGGTTAACAGACAGAATCGAAGAATACAAACAAAACTGATTCGAACCACATTCAAATAATGGATCAAGAACGTAAAATAAAAGTTATATACATATAAGCCAGAGGGGTGTAGATGTGTAGGACGGCCAAGAGCACGATGGAGAGATTGGTTTTCTGCTTGAGAACGGAACAAATATTTTGAAGTTCGTTCAGCGAAGAAGAAGAATAGGGGTAAGAGGAAGTGAATGAATGTACAGTTGAAGAAACTCGACCAGGATATTAAACTTTATTTTAGGGCGTACATATTACGAAAAAAAATATTTACACACAAATCCGGGACTTATTCATAAGCTACAAGTGAATGATGTAAGCTGCTAATCAGCATACTAAGAACGGTCAATATGTTGACATATGCTTCATCGTGTGAAAAGCTGCTATTAACATAGCGGACACGAATACAATACACGGTGTAGTGAATGGAATATTGAATAAGCGTATCATTAAGTCTTGTATTGTTAAGTTCATTACTTCAGCAAGTGACAACTTCAAATAGCAATTGTTATTTACATCACAAACACTAAAAATGAGATTTTATGCACGGGTTCAGATATCGAAATTTCGAAACGAATTCACAAATAATTTTCAATCCTAAGGGGTTGGAACGATAGTGAGGAGATACTAAGGTTACTCTATTAAGAAACACTAAGAAACTGGCGTTAGAAGTAAACATCAATTAAACTAAATATACGACATAGCGGAACGTTTACCTCCAGTCATAGCAGCACGGATCTAGATACTAACCACATATAGTCAGGAACAAATAGTAAATGAAGCACTTACCCAGCTTACTTAGGGTAATAGCTGCTCCACACCCACGTCCATGACTGACGTAAAGCGAGTGTACACGGGATGACACGGCATTAGTTAGCAAATCAACTACAAACGAAGCATGTAAATGTTCCGCTGTGTCGGATAATATGTTCACACATAGAAATACATTATATAACGTAAATGGACAGTTAATTACAAATGAGAGAAGTTTTGAAGATGTGACTGAAATCAAATACCCAGGAAGAATAATCACAAATAGGAATGAGATGCACAAACAATTAAACATATGCTAAATTCTGGAAATGCGTGCTATTATGCATTACAGGGACTCTTGTCACCCCAACTCCTTAAAAAAAACACATTAAAATGAAAATATATAAAACTGTTATTCTACCATTTATATTACAAAGATGCGAAACATGGGCTCTTACTTTAATGGAGGAGAAAGTTCTGAGAATAAAATTCTTAGGAACATTTTTTGACCAAAGAGAGATGAACAGACAGGTGAATGGAGAAGATTACAGTGAGCTATATGATTTTTTATAGGAAACCAGATGTAATAAGAACAGTTAAGACTCATAGACTCCGATTGGCAGGACATATGGCACGAATGTGGGATGAAAGGGGGCATGGCAATTTCTTGTAGGAAAACTAGAGGGAAAACGCCCAGTTGGTAGACCAAGAATAACGTGGGAGAATACTATTAGACATAATTTGAGGGAAGTAGATTATACAGGGTAAGATTGGAAAACATTGCCTCGTAATAGGAATGTATGGAGAGCTTATGTCCGCGCGGCCATGAACCTACTGGTTATAGAGCCAGTGAGTAAGTTAGGCGTTGAAAAAGCTCCTCAATAGCGCGGAAGGCCTTAAGAGATCTTAGCCGATAGCCGGTCTCACATCCGCATGCGTTTACAGTGGACGATCTTTTAGCCAAGGTAGTAGTAGTAGTGACATATTGTCGGCATAACGGGTTCCCCAGCCGTTATAGTTGGTTTCCTCAATCTGGAACCGCTACTTATTGTAGCTACACAAGTTTCACATGATGATGGGTGGGTGCCGGTCCCACAGTGCCAGAAATTCCAGGAGATAATTTCTTCCGCCGTATGATCTCGAATCAGATCATGTCCCGTAGGACTACGACGCTACATGAGACCGCTCGACTACGGCGTGAGAGTGTTTCAACACTCCCTTTTCGTGTAACCACATTTCCAAGATAAAAGAAACAATTGAAGAGTCTAGTGAGAGAGGGAGCTGTGTCACTTTCAGACCCTGGGGGTCCGTTTATCGGGCCCCAGCTGTGCTCACAACAGCAACAGGGCGCGTCCCCGGGCGGCGGATAGGGGAACGGTCGGTGGTTTGCTTGCATTCCTCCCGGCTAGGTCCGGACCGGACCCGCGGGCCATTTGTGGGGTCGTCAGGACTCGAGCGACCTGACGTACTATATAGCTCGTGCTGCGCCCACTCCAGCAGCAAAACGCGTCCCCTCGGTGGCGTAGTGGGGAAAAGGTCGGTGGATCTGCTAGTCAGTCCTCCCTTCCAAGTCCGATGGACTCGCGGACCATGAGTGGGGTCAGCAGGAAAAACATATGACATAGGGGCCTGCTGTCAAACCTTGAACGACCCCGGGCCCACAGCGGGGGCCTGTGCCGCTGTTGACGTGGCGGTGGGAGACTAGGGATTCGTGCCCCCTATCTCCTGGTTCATTGAACCTGAGACCATCTGTGGGGGCACCATGGGAGATGAGCTCCCTGGATGCCTACATTGCTCAGTGGGCTGCCTCACAGCAGCTACACGACTTGGCCTAGTCTTGCGAACGGGCTGGATGGGACAATACCGGGCGTAATGCTGGGAATTACCACCAGGTCGATAAGCTCGGGAAAGGAGTAAGCGCGGTCTCCAGGTGGTCGGACTTAGCGCTGACTCTGGAACCGAGTGACCCAAGGACAACCTGTGAGGTCGTCAGGAGTTGAGCGACCTGACGTACTAAATGCTCAGGCTGGACCCACTTCAGCAACCAAACACGTCCCCAGCTGGTGCACTGGGGGAAAGATCGGTGGATCTGCTAGACAGTCCTCCCGGTTAAGTCCAAGGGACTCGTGAACCATTAGTGGGGTAGGCAAGAGTTGAGCGCCTTGTCGTACTAATTGCTCATCTGTTGGAGCTTGCGAGCTCCGTGCTGGCCCATAACAGCTGCAGAAGGCGTCCCTGGGGGCACACCAGGGCTCGGCTCGGACCAGTCCAGCGGGGAGCTACTGTACTGGTTCCTGACTTGGCCTACGGGCCCGTCGACAAACTGTGGGGTCGCCAGGAGATGAGCACCTGGATGTACTAAAAGTCTCACACTGTTGGGCTTGTAGCCCTAGCCGGTCTCACAACGGCTGCAGGACACGTCCCTGGAGGCAGAACAGGGGAATGGTCGGTGGATCTGCGACAGCAGTCCTCCCGGCTAGGCTCATGGAGCCCGTGGACCAACTGTGGGGTCGTCAGGATTGAGTGACCTGATGTACTATGTAGCTCAGCAATTGCCCAGAATTGCAAACTCCAACACTCTCTCCCTGGGGTGTTGGTTTAAGGACCGAGAACTTGAACGTGGACGCGAACATAGGATAGGGAGGACTAGAACTAGGACTTGGGAGTATGGTCATGACGACCGAGGTATCCCAAGGGGTGGAGGCAGGGCCTAGATGTGTCACTTTCAGAAAAAATGGAAATAATCAGTGATATTTATGTTAAAATTTATATTTTTCTTTTTGTACAGTTTACATAACAGTAAGTTAAGGAGAAAGAAGTTACCCCTTCATTGTACAAATAATGTCTTAAATATAATGCTTTATAAAACTCAATTTATTTCCATTTCTTCTCAAAGTGGCATAGCTCCTTCTCGCACTAGACCCCTCAATTGTCTTACCCATATCTTTATTACCACTTAAAAATCTATTCTATTCTATAGTTCAAATTGAGCCAGTCTATGTCAGTGGTGTCAAATGGACCTGGGGGCTAGCAATAAGTCATCTACTCATGTGGAAGGCCCCAGATTGAAAATAGATTCTCTCAATAAAATTTTAATCAACATGTACATTAGTTACTAGTTATGAAAGAAAAAACACAAATATGTAGGGCCTACTTATTTCATAAATAGCATAATATCTTAATAAATGAGTTGGAGAAAATGTTTTAACATCTCACCTCACAAAGTTGCGTGTGTTCACGATACCGGTTTCAAAAGTATAGTATTGCTTCCGTCTCCAGTCAAATTCCAACTGTTGAAATATTTATTCAAAGGAGGCACGCCGCGCCGTAGCGTAAATGGTTAAGGCAATACGCTACTAGCAGGAAGTTCAGGGGTTCGAGTCTCGGGTGTCAGGGTTTTTAAACTGTCCCAATACTTCTTGCGATACCATGGACCTGGGGTCGACTCAGCCTCTAACACAAATGAATACCGGTAGCCTGTTCTGGGGAGAAATACGGCCATCATACAGAGGTGACAACTCGGCTTACATCTCGTGCCGATTGTCTAACAACAAGTGGGAGTCTTAACCTCCTACTACCCCAAGGGCATCCTGAGGCCTATAGTGGGATCACTTTACCTACACCTATTCAATATGACTATTCGAAAACACAATAACACTGATGCATGAACAAGTTATTTATTTAGCTTGTCCTTGGTCACATTAGCATGATGCCATAAACTTTCTCTCGCTACTACGAGTTGTTCGGTGGATGAAAGTGTTTATTAAAGCACAGAATCGATCATTCAGATTTAATTTCAAATGTACAACGACTAATGTGACACTTTACAATTCCATATGTTATACTAACAAAAAAAACAATATAAAGATGTATAAATAGCTCTTAAAACAATAAAAAAACATCAAATCACTTGCAATAAATAAAGAACTTCGTGAACAATTTGGTCTATAGGGACTATAATTAGCTATTTTGATTGAAAGGACATGCATGAATGGAATTCTTGAAAAAACAAACAAAGAGGTCGACTCAGAACAGCATGGAGCGAGGAGGCTGAATACAGATGAAAACAACCGGCCAATAATACAAGTCAATGGAAGACCTTTATTTACACGCTTTATATTAGCTTTACTTGTATCTATCTATATATGTAACGGAATCTTTCAACACGATTTTCATCCACTTTAAAACATTGGATCGACTTGAAACTTTGCATACTTTGCATACTTGTAAATGACAATAGAGGACATAAAAAAAATAAAGACCTGTATAATAGGTTGCGGACTTATCGACTTTTTAGTCCATCGTTGTAAAAAATTAATATTATATCCTCTGGTAGCTCAGTTGGTAGAGCGGCGGACCGGAGGATTTCATTTTAGAAGAGTATTAGGACCTACTTTTAGCTCATACTACAATAGTATCGAATTAAAGATATTTACATTTTTATCTTATTCTGTAAAATATTAATGACAATTTTGTAAACTTACCACATTGTAATTTATCTAAAAAGTATGAGAAGGATACGATTAACTGTAACTATTTATTTATATCAAAATATTCGAAAATATAATAATGTCAGATAATAATAATTAAAAAAATATATAATTATATTCATGCCTAGACAGTAAAATATCGTAAGCAATTACATTTTCATGGGATTCCGGTTTTTGACAATCAATTAAATTAAAATTTTAAAAAATGAATAGTTTAAAAAACTAAAACAACACGCTTTATTAGAAAAATGAACTAAAAATGGGAAATAATTTTAATTTCCAACACACTTGGGATAAAATTAAAGTGATCAACAAAAAAAAATCATCTCCAACACATCTAGAATAAAACTAGAGTTATCTACAAAAAAAAATACCATCAAAAGCGTTGGGTGCTTTTTATGGTTTTTACGTTTTCTTCTTAAAGACTTCACTTTTACCAATATCTGTTTATTATCAAATATATAATTGATATAGAGCACCCCACGCTTTTGATAGTAAAATTATTTTTTTTGTACATAACTCTAGTTTCATTCTAGATGTGTTGAAGATGATTTTTTTTGTTGCCCATTTTAATTTTATCCCAAGCGTGTTGGATATTATAATTATTTTTCATTTTTTAGTTCGGTTCTTTAATAAAGCGTGTTGTTTTATTTTTTAAAACTATTATTTATTGATACCCATCCTCCACGGAGCGACAAACCGAAAAGGCCCTTGGCCTACCATTCGGCTGCTGACCTTACTTCCACATGTGTTAATCATCCAGCCAGTGTAGGGATGACATGTGGTGAGCATATCAGGTTCCCTGCCGTCACAGCTGCTTTTCTTAACCTGGAGTCGCTACTTATTTTAACTACCCAAATGCCTCACAACGCTGGCCGAAATTCCAAGAGAAAATTTCTTCCTCATGGATACTCGAACCAGCGCAAGTCCCGTAGCTATGTGCCTTAACCACTCGGCTTCGGCGTTATGTTCCATCTACTAACAAGAATTAAATCACATCAATTCGAATAACCAACTAACACTATCGATTTCGAGAGTTCAAGGTCACATATATATATCCTCATCCTGAGCTAATATTTCCCAATCAATCCTTGTATCGGTATAATCAACCTCCCTCAAACCATATTTAATATTATTCTTCTACCTCATTCTTGATGTATCCACAAAACACTTTCCCTTTGGTTTCCCTACAAGAAGTTTCCGCTCCCCTCTCATTTCCCTCTATTGTCATATGTCTAATCAATTGTATATGAAACTTACTTCGTTTATATCTAATTTTTCATAATATTATCATTAGTTACCTCAATTAATTTCTTCAAATTATTTTCCTGTTTCTGTCATTAAAAACTGTTCCTTAGTACTTTATTCTCAAAAACTAGAAATTCCTTTCTCCTCTCAAATAATGAGACCATGTTGCGCAGTCATGTAATATAAATAAGAAAACGACTGTTTTAGTCTGCATATTTTTAGTTTAACGTTTATTTATTGAATTTGGGATGACAAGAGTTCCTATAATGCATAATGGTACGTGTTTCCAGAATCGAGCCCATGTTTAACTAATTTTAAGAGAGAGGATAATGCACTGATATCAAGAAGAACGATCTAGAAGAAACGTGGATTGCACGTCCTTGATTCTTCCTCTCCATGCAAAGTGATTGTGCCCGAGGCATTACCGATTTCCGACAGATGGCAGACATATCGATAAGAAGTTTAATCTTGATCTAAGTATTCTTGTCCCAGAAAGATTTAGATCACAACTCTGAAGGAAAAAATAAAACAAAACATCAGATTTCAATTGAGAGAGAAAGTTGTAAGATCACGTATTTACAGTGAAAAAACGACAGACGCATCACAAAAAAGTCAAAATACACATTCGATAACTACATCCGTCTTCCGCTGTGTTCAAAGGTAAACGTCGTTGCCACAGACGAAGAGGGGGCATGTTCGTTCGTCGATCGGAACAGTTTCCTGGGTGAGATTTTCCAAATCTGCAAGAAAAAAATGTTAGGAAACATTCAGCACCAAATATCAGGCCAACATAATCGTCCGTGTCCTATTATTTTATCATCTTTTCCATCATAGTTTAACCTCTCACCTTATAGACATTTAACGTATCTCACATCACACGGGCTTTGTAGCGACACGACCTAACGGGAGAGTGATTTTAAATTTTGGATGACACACACACTTTTTATAACCACACAAGGACATGGTGAGTCTTCCTGAATGAGTGATCAGCTCAATGTCAAGGCCCCCTCAGAAACAACAACAAACGTTAAGACGAAACGCACAATTCACACATACATTCATACTGTAACATGATGCATATGATAATGATTATGATGGCCAGATAATGTTCTGGGTCTTAAAGTTTCCTGACATTTGTCTTACAGGTGAGTAAAAATCTCGAAAAAATCATTACCCTGGAAACTTGTCCCAAGAGGGAATCGAACCTAGGCCACCTGTGTGCGAGGCAGCAACAATACCCCGAGACCACATCAATGGACCCACATCATAAGCACCTTATTTAAAAACACATTATAAACACTGAATAGAAATGCAAAGATTAACGGTTAGATACGAAGACTCGGTATGAATTAGCTGGTTTCTCAACCTCGATTATTGTTATCCAAATATCCAACTACTCTGAGTAAGTATTGTTTCCATAACTTGACAACATTTTGGAGCAGGTAAGTAATTTTAACATATCGGATGTAATATCTCATATTTAGAAAAAAGATGTAAAAGCAAACATTTAAACTTTTTAAGGATTTTAGGGTTAATAAATTCTATCTTCAAGCCAGAATTAGTCCAAAAAACATTCAAGACAAAAAGTGTATAGAACACTGGCCCTTCGAACTCTTTTATATGGTAGCAAAGAATGGACATTAAAACAGAAGGATATATAGAGATTTAGATCTGCTGAAATGAGATATTTTCGAAGGACTGCATGATACACACTACTAGTTCATAAACAAATGAAGACATCTCAGAAGAATTACACATTGAACCTTTAAAAACAAAATTTCTGATTGCAAGTGAAGATGGATGCAACATGTTCATCGAATGAAGGATCACCCAACCAGGTGTTAATCTATAAACCTTGCAGGAAGAAGACCAGGACGTGCACTCAAAACACTTTTGAATGCTGTTTCTATTGAGACCGAAACAGATCAACACATGGCCTAAATTCTTGATGACCATGATGATAATTTGGCTTTCATTTCTGAGACTGCAAGCACAGCGCGTCCCACTTCAAATCTGACATATTTTATTAAGAGACCTCTTATTTCAGATTTAAGGTAATTTTATCTGGCGTAGATTTACAAATGACTGTTTCTCTTCCAAAGGTAGTCATACTGCGGAGCTTTACATATTTAAAACCCACACCCGCCGACAGGATTGGATGTCGCGATATGTGGAACCAGAGGAGAGCTTGGCAACCCTAGTCAAGTAACTGAGACCTCTTTTCTCTGAGGGGGTGCGCTCTAGCGTAGTTGGTCATTTTTTTCCTCCATTGAAGTAAAAGTCCATGTTTCACATCAATATAATACAACTAACTCACTGGCATTATCGAACCCATAGGTTCATGGCCGCGCAGACAACCATTCCATCCATCCCTATCCTGAGTTAGGGTCTTCCAATCATCTCCTGTATAATCTACTTCCCTCAAATCATAGTTAGTTATTCTCTCACCTCGTTCTTGATCTACCAACTGAACGTTTTCCCCTTGTTTGCCAACAAGAAGCTTCCATGTCCTCTTTCATTCTCCATTCGTGCCACATATCCTGCCCATCGCAGTCTAGGAGACATAACTGTCATTATCTGGTTTCCTATAAATACCATGTAGCTCACTTATGAAGTCCTCTCCATTCGCCTGTCTGTTCTTCTCTTTCTGGTCCAAAAATGTTCCTAAGAACTTTATTTTCAAATACTCGTAATCTTTTCTCCTCCCTTGAAGTAAGAGTCCATGTTTTGCATCCATATAATATAACTGGAGAATAATAACTTTATATTTTTTCAGTTTTACTTTTTTTTTTAGAGAAGTTGGGAAAATAAGAGTCCCTGTAATGTATAATAGCACGCCTTTCCAAAAAAAAAAAAAATAGAATATATATTAAGAAATTCGATTATTGCCATAATAGATTTCAACTGCCTTTGTCAAATATTTTATGTAAGAAGTGTTGCTATTGGAAGCTGTGTGATTTTGTCCATCATATTTTTAAGAGACTTTGAGTTAGTTTTTTGGTTTGTTAATTTGTTTATTTATTCATATTACGTTATGTAACGCTACAAATTAAGCAAACTCTAAATTACTGTAAATAATTAATTGTATTCTAAGTAAAACCCTAACATACCGGATGGTGAAATAGGGTTCGCATTTTTGGAGATTCAATAAATATTTGTATAAACTATAAGCCAGTTAAATAAAAACAAGAAATTATGTTAGCCTGTGTTGTGTGAGCTATGGTAACATTATTTTAGGAAGCTTTATCTACTTTATTTTAATTCAAGTTCATTTTTATTTAAAGAAACATGAAATACACATGGTATGAAAGACAGTTGTTATGAAATTAATGAATTAATGTTTAATTTTACGTCGTAATGTTGCAAAACTAATTAATGTAGTTCATTTGATATTTAAGAATGGAAAGAGAAACTGATTTTGAAAGTATTCGCAGCTTCATAAGGAAGGTTCAAGGCCGTTACAATTCCAAATTAGGTGATGGCTTGCAGGAGTTTGGAAAGTGTTTTCAATCATTCTAGTATATGTAAATAGATTTCCTTAGAGGTACGAGGGCAGATGTTCACCCTCTGACTTATCAAATGTTAATATCAAGGCCAAAGTATAACTCTAGGGACACACTTTAATACAGGGATGTTGGCTGATTATTTTGATTTAAGGAACGTATGGACTCTGGTCTCTTATTACTTGGACCCGGATTTATTTGCACTAAAAAAACTTTGTGTGTTAAATAAACAAATTCAAAACAAAATCTAGTAAAAAAACATCCGCCACGCAAGAAATGCGTGAACTGAGTGAATTCCTCAATAAGTTCAATTTATGGTCCGATTTTGCTGGTTTGCGGAGTGTATATTTCTTTTGTTAAATTGGAGAAAGTAAATTTCTGATGCCAGCATATTTAAATGGTCGGACTACACAGAAAACAAACCATCCATAACCATAAGTTATTGCAATTCTTGTATAATTTGACACAAATTTAAATAATAACTTATCTACTAACTCATTTTTCCATAACTTTATTAAAAAATTAAATAAATTAAACCAATGTATCTTACAGGATATACTCCCAATTTAAGGGTTAATTAAATTGTATAGTATACAGCCTCGTAGTATACACGGAATAAATTTTTATTACTGGTTTCAAGTAAACCCACACTTCTAATGGTCAGTTTTCACTGATTTTTTAAGAATAACTTCCATGTTTTATTTTAGGATCATAACTGAACTTTCGTTGGAAAAGATAGAAAATTACGACCGCTAGAGCGATTTTTAATCTTTCGTTTCAGATGAACTGCCACACCTGATGCTCCGATTTTGCTGGTTAATGAACTCGACCTTAATGTTTTTAATTAATTACTACATGTCAAGTTTTGTTTCGATGAAACAAAAAACACGTCCGCTAGAGCGTTAATGGACACAAATACACACAACATAGAATCGAAAAAAAATTTTCATCTGAAAAAAGGTACAAAGTAGGCTACTAAAACAGTTGTTAACGAATTTGTATTAAACTAAAAATGAAAATTGTATAAAACTAACAGTTTTATTTTTATTTTATTTTATCAATAAACTTAATGGACTTTCATCAAGTGAATGCGAAATCGATTGATTAATATATATATATATACACACGCACACTGAAACCGCATCTTTAAATTTACAATTTTTTATAGTGAAATATGATGGTGCACTGAACATTTAAAGTGAATTTAAGGTCAGATAATGATATAAGTTATTGTAATTAAAGAATGCGTCAACATATTGTATTTTTAAAAATAAGTATTTTGTTTGAAACAAATTTCTTAAAGTGTAACTACTCCCTGAACTTGAAAAGATAGCCGAAGTATATAAATAATTTTTTTGCACTATCAGTTAAAAATAAGTAGGCTGATATTTACATTATTGTAAACGGCTTATATCCAATTAACTTACAATTGACCATTTTAACAATTTATATAAATAAATAATTTGTTTAACAATTGTATATCCATTCATAGTAATTCTGCCCGAAGGCAGGCCCTTCACTGCAATCATAGCATTTTCATACTATGCTTGCAGCTTTACTAGGGAATTGTAGGTGTGGTGGCTTCCCGTTGCTTTCCACACCGGTGAAGGATGATGATGATAATGAGAAGGTGAGGATGATGGCCATATGATTTCGGGGACCGTTTGGGCCTTAAAGTTTTCCTGACATTTGTCTTACAGGTGAGGAAAAACCCCGATAAAAACCTCACCCAGAAAAACTGCCCCGACCGGGAATCGAACCTGGGCCCGCTGCGTGACAAGGCAGCACGCTACCTCGAGACAACAGCGGTGGACCAATTGTATATAAATAAGTTATTTCGTACTGACCAACTATTGTCTGATAATATTTATTGGTAAACGAAAGGATCTCTCGTTGATTTATAATTACCTTCATTTCACATGGAAATAAATTGATGTACTTTCTAAACACACGTTTGGTGCTGTCGGAGTACATTTTATTTACAATAATAAGTACATATTTAATTTGTTATGTGTAATATACAGGCTTGTATTCAAAGCGTAAAGCTTGTAGAATGTAGGTTCCATCAGATAATGTATTTAATGCGTTCTGTTTAGAATTTGCTATCATTGTATACATTATTTTACTTATGAAGATTGTTCGTTGCTAACGCGAAATCAGATCCAACGCGATACCCGGTCGTTCTCGCTAAGCATTCTACTCCCGCGCTTGTGTTCGCGATCCCACCATCCTCCGTAGAAGCAACTACACAGACAAGGTCGGGGAGCGAGATTCGAGCGGGAGTGAATGTGTAGACCTAGACACCGAAATGTCCCTGACAATATAGGGACTTATTTTTTGCCCTCTTTGTACGTGGATAGATATATGTGGAGGTTTATAATTCATGAATTTTCAATACGATGGCTGTATCAAGCTTCCATAGTCTTTCCACCGAAGGGATCTGTGCTCTGATGTTCGCTTAGGGCCCAACGGTCCCCGAAATCATCCGGCCATCATCATCCTTATCATTATCATCATCACCCTTCACCGGTGTGGAAAGCAACGGGAAGCTACAACACCTATAATAATTTCCTAGTAAAGCTGCAAAGCATAGCATGGAAATGCTATGATTACAGTGAAACAACTGGCCTCGGGCAAAATTACTATGGATGGATCTATATATATATGCACACACACACAGTAACTCTGGCATTATCGAAGACTTAGGTCAATGATCCGCGGAAATTAGCTATCCATATGTCCCTATTCTGAGAGATACTGTTTTTCCATCATCCCTTGTATAATCTACTTCCCTCAAATAAAGGTTAGTGTTATTCTCTCACCTCATTTTTGGCCTACCTTCTGGCCGCTTTCCCACATATTTTCCTATAATTTGATTCCACACCCTTCTTTTATTGCCCATTCGTGTCACATATCCTACCGTTTGAAGTCTACGGGACTTAAATGTTATTATAATTTATCGATTTCCCATAAATATCATTTAACTCACTATTATCTAGCCTTCTCCATTCACTTGTCCGTCTCTCTTTGATAAAAAAAATCTACGAACTGTATTCTCAAATGCTCGCAATATTTTTTCCTTCCTTAAAAGTAAGAAACAGGTTTCGCATCCACCGAAGAAAACTTGGATAGAAGGGGTACAAGCAGCTATGAATATCAGAGGAATGGAGGAAGATCAATGGATGGATAGAGAGGAATGGCGTTTGGTTTCCGGAAAACGGCGGCAGCTGCCATGATACCGGATGATGATGCTGATGATGATGATATATATTGAGAGGAGTTGAGTCCTTTAATGAATTATAACTGGAGTCCGGATGTTAGGCACTTAAAAAAATTCAAAATAGGCAGGCAAAAAGGCACTAACAATCATTAATATAGGCACTAAAATTAAAAATAGGCTCTTACAAAAAATGGACTACAACATAAATTTTATAGCCTAACGTAAAGAATGTAACATGTGCTATCAGTAGCATACGAAGATATCAGAGATGATTTTGGAACTTGTTTTGCCTTTTTACAAAGAGCATACTTATATTTTGCAGTGTGTACGTGCTGCGAAACATGACATTTCTTCGCGCAATTCACTGAAATTTTACACACTTTGCAAAACAATAGTCACTTGAGAATATTTCCACACCAAATTATTTCACGAAATTGGTCAGTTTGTCTTTTACTGTTGTCCGTTCTTTAGGCATCGTAAAACAACTGTTCTAAAGGTAAAAAAAAAGCCACATACACTTGTCGCATCACTTTTTCTTTGAAGTACCTGTCTGTGGACGAGGACTAAAGACTGAATTCAGTGTTACCAATACCAAAAATAATATTGACACTCACTTAAAGGTTTCAGCACCAAGTGTGAGGCAGAGAAAGAAAGCTTGAGCCATTTATTCTTTTTTTTGTCACTCAGCATGTTTGTATTGAAAAGAAGCAAAGCTGTACTGTAGAACTTCCTTCAAGCCTTAGAGCCTTAATATAATACAATGGGACATAGCTTAGGGCTATTTTGCTTAACGGGAGTCCATGAGGTGGAAAAATACAATAGCCGGCACTCGTTATTTCGCCTAACGGGAGATCATTGAGGGGGAAGTTTGACCATTTCAATTAATTTCATTGAAATACTAAGTTGGGTTGCAGGGATAGTGACGTGCATTTCATCACCTCTCCTATCCAAAACTCATCCTCAACCTGCTCGTGGTGCAACCTGCTATTACAAATGAGGCTCTGAGGACCGAGTACTGGCGGTATAACCACATCACCTTAATGTAGAGGAAATGCTACATAAGTGGGAATCCCACAATAATACCCCTCTGGGCCAGCAACCCATTGGGCGAAAAAAAAGAATACGTTTGCTTTCAAGTCTCAAACCAAGCCTTGGATGAATCAGACAGATCAACCCATTCTTTACCATATACAAAACTACCAGAACAACTGGAAAGCCCATCTTCAACGAATGCCGTCTCATAGAATTCCAAAAGCCATACTTTGCTACTGCCCCCGGGCAAAAGATAGCTGGGACGTCCGAAAAAGCGCAGGATGAAAATTTCATCTTTGAGATCGTAACAGGCTACACGGCCTAATACTTGCATGGATGGTGATGATGATGATGAAATACTAAGTTAATTTTCGAGAAAAATGGCAAATAGGCAATTATAGGCATTGTAAGCTGAAATAGGCATTTATAGGCAAAATTAACTGTGGAAAACACCTCTACGGTTGTCGGTATGAACTTATTTGAAGTCACTTTTACAATATCTATAATAAATAATTATAGGCATTGTCCCTAACATCCGGTCTCTCATTATAACATTTCAAAATATTTAATTACTATAATACAGTACTACACGTAATTCAATCTCTAAATATAATATTCACAACATTCCACGTGCCCACAATAGAGCAGTAGTTCGGGGATGTTATATGTTAAGAGGTGAACTAGTTTATTTAATGTAAAAATGGTTAATAACCGTTTGAAGGGGCCAAGTCCAATTTGGCCGAGTATTAGCTAGGTGGATTATAAATTTTGTGAAAATGGGCATGCCGCACTCTGGACCGTACAGTTATGAACAGACTGCGGGAAAGTTGTACCGAGATGTGAGATTACGAACAAAGGAACTTAGTTTTCGAGGACAGACTCAGGTAATTTCAAGACGACAAGCTAGTAATGCCTATTGCTCCATGTATATGGTATAGTGTGACAATTAGTTCATTACTACACAATCTACCATATTTACCACTCTATAAAATTCATAATTTGTTCAACACTGAAATGAATTGTTATGTTAACTATAGATACCATGGTGTTGATGTAGTCACCTGTTTCAAGTCGCACAGAACTAGTAAGCATGCAAACATACTATTTCCCCCAGTCTGCTTATGAAAAACATTGGAATAGATTAGAAGGAGATAGATTCTGGTTTTTAAGACCCAAATACGACAACCTTATGTTCTATTCACTGTATCACCCATCCTTACTTTATGGAATGAATGAGTTGAAATCTACTCTACAGTGATATGTGGTCTGTTATAGTGTTCCTGGTTCAACACACATCAGACATTCAACACACATTACTTATACCGCCATTTATTTGGTCTGGGCCCAAGGTCTCGAGAAGGTGTTACAATCCTCCCTTTCTGTCTTAAGTTTACACACAGGTTTTGAGTCACGAGGAAGTACATGGATGTGCCACAATAAATCACCACAACCACATATTTTAAACACCTGTGGTTTGTTAAACCAGATTTTTTTACGTAACATGAAATGAGTGAAAGTTGATATGATATGATATGATATGAAATGAATGAATGAATGAATGAATGGAGATAAAATGACATGATAAGGGAGGGAAAAGGAATGCAGATTATTGAAGGATGAAATTCAGGAGAACTTTAAGAAAACCAGAAAAATCCCGTGCATCACACCACTAAAATGGAACCGCTTAGATTCGAACCTGAGATCTCAGTCAGGGCAGCCACCGAGACGGTTAAGAAGATAATTAATTGTTAGACATTAAACCCTAAATCCAGTGAATATTTGAACAGTGATTAATCTACTGACCTTCAGATCACGACCCCTTTGTTATCTAACAGTAAACACTGATAGATGACTAATTTTCGCTTTGCAATCAATTTCCTCGTAAAGGGAGTGCATTAAGGTATATTATAACGGCAAAACTGTGTTTTTAAATAAAATATTTCATTTAACGAATTATAGTTTTTATGGCCTCTTACTTTAAGATATATATATATATAAAATACGCGTATTTGGAAATGAAGTCCTTAGGAATTTTTTTACGCCAAAGGAAGATAAATAGACAAATGAATGGAAGAAGATACTAAAAGTAACCTACATTACCTTTATACGAAACCAGATGTAATAATAATCCATCCATAGTAATTCTGCCCGAAGGCAGGTCCTTCACTGCAATCATAGCATTTTCATGCTATGCTTGCAGCTTTACTAGGAAATTGTGTAGGTGTGGTAGCTTCCCGTTGCTTTCCACACCGGTGAAGGATGATGGTGATGATAGTGATGATAATGATGATGATAATAATAATAATAATGATAATAATAAAAATAATGAAAATAATAATAATGATGATAATAATAATAATAATTAATAGGTACTTGAGTCTCAAACTGCGGTGGGCAGGATACGTGGTACGAATGGGGAATAAAAGAGGAGCAAGGAACCATCATCTAGGAAAACCAGAGGGAAAGCGTCCAGTAGGGAGGCCAAGGATTTTATGGGAAAATAACTAACCATAATTTGAGTGAGGTGAATTAGGCCTATACAGGGAATGATTTAAAATATAAGCACATGACAGGGATGTATTGAAAGCTTATGTACGCGCGCCTGTGAACTTCCGGGTTCGTTGGTGCTATTGAGTAAATAAGCGAGTAGGAGTTTAAGTAGCATGCATAAAATATATATGTGCACATATTTTATCAGCACAAGAGGCCGTGTTTTTCTGAAAAAATCAGGAGTGACAAAGTCGCGAGTGATTTTGTCTAATGAAAAACTCAACCCCACGTTGGATTTGGAGTGACTTTAGCCAATAATACAACATCAGAAGCTAAAAATAATTATAATGTTTTAATATTTACCAAATGTGAGGTTATGTATTCGATCTTACTTCCGGGCGATTTCTAAGCCGGCTGTATAGTTATAAATAGCATATATTTACTGTTAAATCTCTTTGGGCTTGGGAAAAATGAGCAACAGATGATTGTATGAGAAACAACTATCAACATAACGCAGACTCATACGTGCAACATTTAATACATTTTTAGAGCAACAGAACTAAGTTTTTTTTTGGTAATTTTTTAAGTTGTTTTCTTTTGGCATTTCTCGCTGTACCATATCAATCGTACATTGTTGATCGATATTCTTGTCAAAGAAGTTAATTTGCGGAGATATCTCTCATTACGAACAGGAAGAGGCAATTTTATTAACAGGAAGACGCAAAATTATCGATCTATGAGATAAATAGACATTTTAATTTTTCGTGTTTTATAATTTGATGTAACTGTATTTTTAACGCTTGTACTAGTTGAGAGTAAGGGACTAAATTTATTATTATTATTATTAACTAACTCACTGGCACTATCAAACCCGTAGATTCATGACTGCGCGGACATAAATCTCCACACATCCGTATACTGAGCTAATGTTTTCCAGTCATCCCCTGTATAATCTACTTCCATTATTATTATTATTATTATTATTATTATTATTATTATTATTATTACTATTATTATTATTATTCCCTCCATGGTATCTTTACCTTGTCGTGGTGGAGTGGCTTGCGTGCTTAAATGATCCTGAGAGCTATGCCGGCGGTAGCATTGCTGCCGATAGGGTTACCCATGCCGGACTGGTCGAAGGTGATAAGCCAGACGAAAAAAGTACCTTGGGCGAAAGAGTGACGATCTTTCACCGTAAAAATACAACCGTCAAGAAATGCGGACATGGGTTCATCTGGGGTAAAATTTTCCGGAGGTCAAATAGTCCCCCATTCGGTTCTCCGGGCGGGGACTACTTCAGGGAACCCATGCCAAAGGCTCAAACACAGGGACATGTTCCTAGGAACATGGAATGTTAGGACTTTATACAATATCGGGGTACTAGAGATATTAACGCGGGAATTAGATAAATCGCCTTTGGATACAGTCGCTTTACAGGAAGTTAGGTGGCCAGGAGTAGGTAGACAGGAATCAGGAAGCTTTGCATTATACTATGGGGGTACAGAAAGACCTGCATTTGGAACGGGTTTTTTAGTCACAAGGAGGATCCTATCCGCTATCCGAGATATTAAGTTTGTTAGTGATAGGATATCATACATAATTCTAAAGGGTAAACGACATGATTTTATAATTGTAAATGTACATGCCCCCACAGAAGACAAAGATGACAAGATCAAGGATGAGTTCTATGAAGAATTAGAATGCTTATTTGATAGCCTTTCACGATATCATATGAAAATTGTCTTAGGAGATTTTAATGCAAAAGTGGGACGGGAAGATATATTCAAACCAACAATAGGCAAATTCAGTCTTCATGAAGATAGTAACGACAACGGGGTTAGATTAGTCACATTTGCCACATCGAAGAATCTCATTGTTAAGAGCACAACATTTCAGCATAAGGATATTCATAAATACACCTGGACGTCCCCAGATGGAGAAACTCGGAACCAGATAGATCATGTATTAGTGGATAAACGCTGGGACAGTAGCATCATTGATGTTAGATCAGTTAGAGGGACAGACTGCAATTCGGATCATCATCTGGTCAGAGTGAAAATCAGACAACGGCTATCGCTTATGAGAGGAACAAACGCTAAAGATGCTTCTGTAAAATATGAATTAAAAAACTTGAAAAATGATGAAATGCGCAAGAATACCAAATCAAAATTGCTAATAGATTTGAAGTACTGGAATCTTCAGATGACGATGTGGCAAACGAAGAAGAAACTGATATAAATAAAGAATGGGAGGCTATAAGAGATACTGTTAAATTGTCAGCATCAGAAAGCATTGGTTATTTAAAAAAGAGGCAAAACAAGAAATGGTTTGATGAGGAATGTGCCGACATTGTAAAGAAAAGAAAGCTAGCAAAATGGTTATACGAGCCAAATAAGGTAAATTTAGAGCAATTGGGTAGTGTTAGACGGGAAATCACAAAGTTACTAAAGAGTAAAAAGAGGGAATATTTGAGAGAGAAGATTAATGATCTTGAAATTAATGCAAAAAAATAGGAACATTAGAGAATTATATCAGGGAATTAGTATAGAGAAGAAGGGTTTCAGGCTAGAACAAATATAATTCGGAATGAAAATGGGGATATGATTGCAGATTCTAGGAGTGTATTAAATAGATGGAAAAGTTACTTTAATCAGTTACTAAATGTACATACAGAACTGGACATTGAGGAGGATAATTTACAGACAGCAGAAATGCTAGTCGCAGAGCCAAGTACATTAGAGGTTGAAATGGCGATTGAAAAATTGAAGATGTATAAAGCATCAGGTTCAGATGAGATCCCAGCAGAACTGATAAAATCAGGGGGAGAAAAACTGATGGACAAGGTACGCTGGTTGCTTAGTATGATTTGGGAAAAAGAAGCTCTTCCAGATGAATGGAAGGAATCAATTATCGTACCAATTTATAAGAAAGGAGATAAAACTGATTGCAAAAACTACAGGGGAATCTCATTACTTTCAACTTCGTACAATATTCTAACAAATATATTAGTAAGCAGACTTACTCCCTATATTGATGACATTCTAGGAGATCATCAATGTGCATTTAGAAGAAACAGGTCTACAACAGATCAGATTTTCAGTATAAGACAGATTTTAGAAAAGAAATGGGAATATAAATGTACTGTACATCAACTGTAAGTAGTCTTCAAACAAGCATATGATTCAATTAAGAGGGAGAAGTTATATAGTATCCTGCTGGAGTTAGGAATTCCTAAAAAGTTAGACTTATACGAATGTGTCTAAATGGCAAAAAGAGTAGGGAGCGTGTAGGCAAACAGTTTTCAGACACTTTTGAAATCCAGAATGGGTTGAAGCAAGGAGATGCACTATCTCCTCTACTATTTAATTTTGTACTAGAGCATGCCATTAAATCTTTAGAGAATGAGGAAGGCTTACAACTGAATGGTATTAATAAGCTGTTAGTTTATGCTGATGATGTAGTACTACTGGCCGATAGCGAGGAGATACTAAAGGACAACACGCACACACTATTGAGTAACACTAAGAAATTAGGACTGGAAGTAAATATCAGTAAAACTAAATATATGGTCACACGTAGAAATTCAGTATATAATGGAAATGGACAGCTAATGACAAATGAGGGAAATTTTGAGGAAGTGGCTGAATTCAAATACCTAGGAACAATAATCACAAATAGGAATGAGATGCACAAAGAAATTAAACATAGGCTCAATTCTGGAAATGCGTGCTATTATGCATTGCAGAGACTTTTGATGTGCCAACTCCTTTCAAAAAACGTTAAGCTGAAAATATATAAAACTATTATTCTACCAGTTATATTATATGGGTGCGAAACATGGACTCTTACTTTAAGGGAGGAAAGGAGATTACGAGTATTTGAGAATAAAGTTCTTAGGAAAATTTTTGGACCAAAGAATGATGAACAGACAGGTGAATGGAGAAGACTACATAACAATGAACTACATGGTCTTTATAGGAAGCCAGATATAATAAGAACAGTTAAGTCTCATAGACTGCGATGGGCAGGACATGTTGCGCGTATGGGGAATGAAAGACGTGCATGGAAACTTCTTGTAGGAAAGCCAGAGGGAAAACGCCCAGTTGGTAGAGCAAGAATGAGGTGGGAGAACAACATTAATTATGATTTGAGGGAAGTAGATCATACAGGGAATGATTGGAAAGCATTGGCTCAGGATAGGGATATATGGAGAGCTTATGTCCGCGCGGCCATGAATCTACGGGTTCGATAGTGCCAGTGAGTAAGTAATTATTATTATTATTATTATTATTATTATTATTATTATTATTATTATTATTTATTCTTGGTGTCCACCTCAGTGGCCTCGGTAAATATCGCTGCCTCGTACGCAAGAGCCCGGGTTTGATTCCCGGTCGAGACAAGTTTCCAGGTGATATTTTTTTTTGGAGTTTTTCTTCACCTGCAAGACACATGTCAGGAAACTTTAAGGCTCAAACGATCCCCGAACATCATCTGGCCATCATTATCATATTCGCTATGTTTACTATCAATGTGTGTGTAAATGGCGTGTTTCTTCTTAATGTTGTGTTGTCTCGGAGGAGGTCCTGACGTTGAGCTGACCACTCATTCGGGGAAGCCCTCCATATCCTAGCGTGGTGAAAAAAGTAAGTGTGTGAACCATAGTCTAAAATCCCTCTCCCGACAGATGTTGCCACTACAAGGCCCGGGTGGCATGTAAAAGGTACCTACACTAATCTACTATCTCAATCTATAGTAATTCTGCCCAAGGGCAGGTCTTTCACTGCAATCATAGCATTTTCATGCTATGCTTGCAGCTTTACTAGGGAATTGTAGGTGTGGTAGCTTCCCGTTGCTTTCCACACCGGTGAAGGATGATGATGATGATGATAATGATAAGGATGATGATGATGATGGCCATACGATTTCGGGGACCGTTTGGGCCTTAAAGTTTTCCTGACATTTGTCTTAAAGGTGAGGAAAACTCCGATAAAACCTCACCCAGAAGAACTGCCCCGACTGGGGATCGAACCCGGGCCCGCTTCGTGACAAGGCAGCACCTCGAGACCACAGCGGTGGACGCCGACACTAAGATAAGAGGTTAAACTCATTTAATGAAATGGAATTATTATTGGTTGCCAAAAATATTTCCAACAAGAAATTGTCAAAACTAACAAATTAGTACGAGATCTCCAAGGAAAGTAAACAAATAATACGTAAAAGTGTTGGATATGTTTTACGAAAAAAATATAGCAAAACAGTTTTAGAGTGTAATGTTATAGGAATGCACAGACGAAGACTAAGAATTTCCTCAAGAAACACTGACAGAAGAGAAGCAGAGCAATTGAGGAAGAATTGGAATAGAGTTAAGATGCAGGCTATCTATAGGCTTATACAGTCCAGTGTTGGGCCTTAGCCTCTCCTTTGTTAGGAGTTACTAGATCTAGTTAATTTAATTACGCTTATCTCCCTACAGATGTCATGTCTACATACCGACCCATTGAGTGGATTGCACAACCCAAGTCTAAATCACAACCCCAATTTTCCATTTTTTTTAATGTTTCCATAACAACCATAAAAACGGAAGAACTACAGCTGTTAATTGCAAAATAAAATATCTGAATAATGACCATGGTTTCGTAACAATTTCTGTGGATTTTCAGCTATTTTAATAGTTGTTATGGAAACAATAAAACATTGGAAAATCGGAGTCGTGGTCTAGATTTCGGTTGTGCAATCCACTCATTAAGATATCTAGTAGGCAACTAAAAAATAAAACTTATATTTCTTATTATTTTGCACCAGTTTTAGTCTATTTTTATCCTTACTTACTTACTCACTGGCACTATCGAACCCGTAGGTTCATGGCCGCGCGGACATAAGCTCTCCATACATCCCTATCCTGAGCTAATGCTTTCCAATCATTCCCTGTATAATCTACTTCCCTCAAATCACAGTTAATGTTGTTCTCCCACCTCATTCTTGGTCTACCAACTGGGCGTTTTCCTTCTGGCTTTCCTACAAGAAGTTTCCATGCACGTCTTTGGAAACTTCTTTTCGGAAAGCCAGAAGGAAAACGCCCAGTTGGTAGACCAAGAATGAGGTGGGAGAACAACATTAACTATGATTTGAGGGAAGTACATTATACAGGGAATGATTGGAAAGCATTAGCTCAGGATAGGGATGTATTTTTATCCTTGCTGTTATGAATTATCTTTCCTTGTTTAATAGGACTTCATTCATTTGAATTAGGAATTTTATTTTATTTAGTTGTATTTCTAGGATAATGAAGGTCGGTAAATTTTGCTTAGAGGTCTCTCTATTCTGACTTAAGGTTCTTTTATGAGCCTGAAAATCTTTAGACTCGCGACCCACGGTTTAAAGTCCCTTCAGGAAGATTTTCTACTTGGATCTTTCTATCCTATAAAAACAATCCATCGACCCCGACCGAGTTTGAACCCGCGATCCTAGGGACCTGAGGCAAGGAACATAACCAATAGTTCAACGGAATAAAAACTCTTGCCGATTTTTGATGGAAGCCCTATATTCTTGGAGGGATCATGGAAACTATATTATTATTATTATTATTATTATTATTATTATTATTATTATTATTATTATTATTATTATAAATAATGAAGACATGGAGTTTATGTTCACAAAAATTATTGGAGGATTACAATAATTGGGGTTTAAAAAATGGGATGTGGAACAGAAACCGAATATTTAATATTAGAAGATCAGAAGGGGTATATTAGAGGATCTGAAGATTTTGAGTATTTAAGGGTAAATTTAGATAAAGAGGACAGGCAAGAAAGTGACATTAAGAACAAAAAAAATAAAGGTAGAGCAATAACAGCAATAGTAAATGGTGTCCTATGGAACAGACATATAATCAGGAAAAATTAGTTACAAATATATAATTCAACAGTAAGAAGTACTGTCACATATGGAGCTGAAATATGGAAATTGAACAAAAACTTATGTCGACGGAAAAGGCTTTCTCGAGGAGAGCAGCAAGATATTCAAAATTTGTTAAATTAAGAAATAAAGTCATACGAGAAAAAATGAATATTAAATATTCAACAGTAGATTCTATAAGATATCCATCCATAGTAATTCTGTCCGAGGGCAGGTCCTCAATGCAATCATAGCATTTTCATGCTTTGCAGCTTTACTAGGGAATTGTAGGCGTGGTAGCATCCCGTTGCTTTCCACACCGGTGAAGGATGATGATGATAATGATAAGGATGATGGCCATATGATTTCGGGGACCGTATGGGCCATAAGAGTTTTCCTGACATTTATCTTACAGGTGAGGAAAAACCCCGATAAAAACCTCACCCAGAAAAACTGTCTCGACCGGGGATCGAACCCGGGCCCGCTGCGTGACAAAGTAGCACGCTACCTCGAGACCACAGCGGTGGACCTATAAGATATAAGACATTAAATTGGTAAGAGCATGTACGATGCAAGAAGAAAGATTACCCAGAACAAAAAATATATATATTGGAAATGTGTCCACCTGGAAGAAGAAACAAAGGATGACCTTGAAACTCATGGATGCAAAAAATAAGAACTGGAATGAGATCAAGAGGACTAGAGGACATGGAGTGGATGGATACGGAGAAGGGAAATAACACTTTAGGCATAGAAAGGTTGTACAGATTGAAAACAAGTAAGCCTAAATAAATACATAATAATAATAATAATAATAATAATAATAATAATAATAATAATAATAATAATAATAATAATAATAATAATAATAATAATTAGTACTCTACTGTTTTAGTATTGCTACAATTTTGTAGAGCAATATCATTAAATAAAGATAAGTTAATATCAGTCACAAATTAAACAGTTTTCTAAAGATTACTCATGTAATCAATGTGTTAGAAAAACAAACTTGGATCGAGTATCTAATTAGATTATCATAAACAATGCCACGAGTGATTTCCAAATTATCGATAAATTCATGACTCACCAAGTGAGGAGTGAATTTATCTAGAGAATTTGGAAATCAAGAGTGGCATTTGTTAGGACTTTTTAACGAATAAAATTAAGCTCTTTACTAAAAAATAATTATTTGAATATAGTTACCGGTATTTTAAAATATTTATATAGTTAATGTAAACGGTGATGTTTGAAAAACATATTAGAAATGTGAGGTTATGTATATTCACTGCAACTCGATCATATTTATTGCCAAATAGGATCGCAATATTGTAAGAATGCACTCTAGTGGAGAAATAATGAAACATAAAACTATTATAATCAACATTATAGGTTAATCATTTATATTTTTGAATAAACAACTCAGTAAAATCACTGAATATATTCGATGTATTTGTTGGAGAAAAATATGGTCTAACCTGTTCAGAATATAAAAAAGGAAGAGCTTTCTTTATCACAAAAGCAGGAGCTGATAAAGAGAAATCGATAAAGAGCGAGGTGAAACACGACTGTCATTGGTGTAAAACAAAATTCATTGAAACGTGATTGGTCATTGAGTACCATTTGCCACATGAGTTAAATAGTCCAATGTAATTACTAGGTCTTTCAACTATCACTTTGCTGTAAGAAGTCGAGAAAAGTACGTCGCACAAGGGACTACATACCCTAAGCGAATTCCTCAGTAAGCCGAATAAATTTATGGTCCATTTGCCGATTTACCGATCATATATTTATTTTAAATTGCAGAAACCTAATTTCTGATGCCAACTTAATTAAAAATGTCGAACAGCAACGAAAACGAATCATGCATAGCCTAAATGTTATACCTATTTGCATATTGTTAAATTTGACACCAATTTAAATAATATCTACGGATTTATTTTTCAAATACTTTAGTATAAATATAAAATTAATTAAACTAATATAAGGCCTATCTTAGAGAATACATTGCTAATTTAAGAATTAATTAACTGTATGACATACTTTGAACGAACGAAGCATTGTGGTTGCTAAAATTAATTTTTATTTTCAGGTTCCAGGTAAACTCTCATTTCTAATGGCGCGATTTCGCTATTTTTGGAGAATACCTTCCTGGATTAATTTTAATAACATATAGTGAGATTTATTGTGAAAAATGGAAAATTGCGAGCACTAGAGAGTTTTTTTTTAATTTTCGTTTCACGTGATCTCCTAGAGGTAATGGTCAGACTATCTGGTTAACGAATTCGACCATACTTCATTGAATTAATTGCTATATGCCAAGTTTGGTTTCGATACAAAAATTGCGTCCGCTGGAGCGTTAACACACACACACACATATGGCGCGCTTAAATGGCCCCGAGAACTACGTCGGCGGTAGTATTATTGCCGAAAGGGTCACCCTTGCCGGACAGGTCGAAGGCGATAAGACAGAAAAAAAAAGTACCTTGATCGAAACAATGACTAATCTTTCGCCGTAAAAATACAACCGTCAAGAAACGTGGATATGAGTGTGATATATATATATATATATATATATATATATATATATATATATATATATATGGCATGGTAAGAAAAATAAATGCCTGGACGGGATTCGAACCCGGAACTCTGAGTATATACCTCAGCGTGTCATCCATTACACCACCAGGCGAATCCAATTCAAACACTTATTTTTCTTATATATGTATTATATTCTCCATTATTACTAGATGTCGCGAGAACTCTGTCTTCACTGCCATCTAGTAGCTGACTGTAACAAGTAAGCAAATTGAAGAGAATATTTTTACTTTATAGCAGTGACGCTTTATCGATGTTATAATTAAATGTTTAACATTGAGCAATATATATATATATATATATATATAATATATATATGTATATATATTTATTTATTTCGGCCATGGCCATTTTTGGTGTCTACTAAATAGGATCGGTGAATACATAAATAAACTCTTTTCATCACATCAACCTCAATAGCTTCATTACTTCATTACTACATATTTACATCATAGGACATCAGAAATAATTAATAACCTGTAATTATGTGTTTAATTTATTCTCCACTAGGGTGCATTCTTACAATATTGCGATTCTCTTTGGCAATAAATATGATCTGGTTGCAGTGATGAACATATGAAACATAACCTTTTTTAATTTCTTTTCAAACATTGCCCTTTACAATAAATATATAAATATTTTAAAATGACTATATTTAAATAGTGATTTGTGAATAAACAGCTTAATTTTATTCGTTAAATAGTCTTAATGCCACTCTTGATTTCCAAATTCTCTAGATAAATTCACTCCTCACTTCATGAGTCATGAATTATCATAATTTGAATATATATATAATACTATAATATATATATGCCTACTCGTATATACTTCTATCAAGTAATTATTCACATACTGCAGCAATAAATCGAGTTTTTTTTCATTTTATATTGGAATTTATGTAGCTAGGTGGCATAGTGAGAGTTTTAAGTTCCTACGATCTGAAGGTAGAGTCTGAAGTGGGATCACTTTACGTAAAATAATTTGAAACAAAAATAACGGGCCTCTGAGCAAAATGTTCACATTGAATTACGAGAAAAATAAACATAGCTGGCAGTGGGCGTCATTGAATAAAAGAAAAGTCATTCGCGCAGAATATGTGCAAACTAAACTAATTCCCCATCATCATCACCATCATACTTGATGCTACAGTCCATTGCAGGCCTTGACCGCCCCAACTATTCGTCTCCACCCATTTCTAATCTTCTATCTTCTGCCTTTCCTCCCTTCTTCATATCCTGGACTCTTAAACATAATCTTCAGATTCTGTTCCACGCTGTCTAGCCATCTGGCAAAAGGTATTCCAACTTTACTTTCTCCTTCTATTTTAGAAAATGTGACACTACGGGCAATGTCTGTTTCTTCCAGTCGATGTAAATGGTCCAGCCATCTCAACCTTGAAGTTATTAATATTCTATGTCAGTGAAGTAATTCCTCAAGAACTATAAGTCATGGAACGATTTTTTGCTGGAATACAGATCATAAGGGTTTTCTTTTCTTTTGTTTACTTACCGGTTTTAATTAAATTATGAGCAATCCATTGACGATGCAAATAAAAAACGATTGCGGCCGCTTAGCCGATTTTTAAACATCAGATGGTTAGATTTTGCTGATTTTTTTTTAAAACACCTTCCTCTTTTTCAAGCTTCGACGTGAAATATAGAAAATCGAGGCCGCTAGAGCAATTTTATAATTTTCGTTTCAGGTTAACCCAATTCCTAATTATCTTATTTTCGTGGTTAAAAAACTTTTTCTTCATTATGATGATCTTGAAGAGGATTTTCGGGCTGTAGGCCGTGGTCGTGAGGCTTGTAGTTCCCCGACAGTTTCTGGCCATAGACTGTCGGGGAACTACAAGCCTCACGACCACGGCCTACAGCCCGAAAATCCTCTTCAAGATCATCATAGCAACTCCGGCCGTGAAAGTCTACGTGAATACATTTTTATTAATTGATTGCTATATTCATATATTGCAAAAAAGTGGCTGCTAGAGCATCAGAAAAACACACACACATACTGTACAATGCCACCAGGTTGTCTCTTATAAAATTTGAGACTTTCTTCCCTGGCATTGGCAGAATTGTAATCCATTTCCTAGATTGGGGCACCTGGCAGGCGGAGTTATGTTACCCCGATGATATAATGAGTTATAAATTATAATAAAGTACCAGAAAAGTCCTTAACCTAAATTCAGATCTTGGGCAACCACACGTTATTCCCTTCAACGAAAAATCCCTATGATCTGACGGGGAATCAAACCCCGGACTCATGAATTTAGCCAGACACGTTGACCACTACCCTATGAGACTAGTGATTATATATATAGGCCTATGTATATTACAGTGTTCTGCCCTAGGGCAGGTCCTTCACCGCAATCATAGCATTTTCATGGAATGATTTGCACCTTAATTAGGAAATTAAAGATGTATTAACTTCCTGTTGTTTTTCCATACCGAGGGATAATGATGATGATGGCCAGATGATGTTCGGGGACCTGACATTTGTCGTACAGGCGAGGAAAAACCCCAGACAAAACCTTACTCAGGAAGCCTGGTTAGTGTTATTCTCCAAGTTCATTCTTGGTCTACCCACCTACTTGACACTTTCCCTCTACTTTTCCTAGAAGGAGTTTCCATGCCTCTCTTTCATTCGCCATTCGTATCACATGTCCTGCCCATCGCAATCTGTTCTTATTACATTTGGTACATTGTTATATTGTCTTCTCCATTCTCCTATTGGACTCACTTTGATAAAAAAAATATATATAAGAACTTTATTCTGAAATATCCATTTAATATAACTGGGAGAATGACAGTTTTATATATTTTCAGTTCATTGTTTTTTAGAGAATTTGGGATGAAAAGAGTCCCTGTGTGCTAATATGTAACTCCACGGCGCGACAGACCTAGATGGCCCTTGGCTTACCATCCGGCTGCTGGCCTCACATCCACATGTGTCACTCAGAGGTACATGATCATCTAGCCCTTTTAGGGGTGACACGTGATCAGCATGTTGGGTCCCCCAGCCATTATACCTCGTTTTCTCAATGTGGAGCCGCTACTTATTGCAGCTACCAAAATACCTCACGATGCTGGGTAGGCACCGGGCCCGTACTGGCCGAAATTCCATGAGAAAATTTCTTCCCCCATGGAGACTCGAACCAGCCAAGTCTCGTAGCTCTGCGCCAAGGCATCTTGCCTTAACCACTCGGCCACTGCGTTATTTTCTAGATATGAGCCTATGTTTAATTTCTCTAACCACAATAGCAAGACATTTCGAATTCTGTAACCGCCTACTGTAGCATGGGACGTATCAAGGTATGCACGTATGAACATGTAATGTGGGATATAATAATTGTGAAACACTTTCACCTTCAAAACGATGAGAAACTTGACAGACAAAATTCCCTTGCGATTATAATCATTCAGCGCATCATTTCAATGTTAAATACGCATACAAAGTTCCTAATTAACTCAATTCACTCTTCACATAATGCACCACTCTTACTTTATACACTAGCATAAAAATATATTAAATAACGAGTACTGATATGGTCTCGGGGCCTGAGACGCAGCAGGGCCGTGTTTGATAGATCTACACAAGTTTCTAAAACCAACATATCTCTCAAAAGGCCGTTCCAACTATCTTTTACCATTTGATTGATACTTTAAAATTGCATTTATTGGCTATCCGCTCTTAAAATGATCCTCTTCAAAACAACACCATGTGACCTGCTCGCTTTTCATTCGTTATGGATACCAACTCACAATGTAGAAGAAATAAGTATTCGAAAAAGCAGTTCCCTTCATTAAATTAAAAATATATTCTTAGAATATAGCCTACTTCATGAATGAGAGTAATTATATTCAAAACATAGAAAATATTCTAAAATATATCTAATCAATAATTACATCTTAAAACAGTTCGTTATATATGGATGATACATTTGAGACGTGCTTCAGTCGATTCTGATGCAACAAAATGGTTGAGGGTGTCGATTCTTCTGTTGCTGTGTCGAAATCTAAATTTTTAAAACTCGTGTCTGTGAAACTTTTGACTAGTGGTCAAAAAAACAGTTATTCCACATGTATTTCACAAGATTAATGAACAATCTCACCAGCTTTCTTGTAATCTACTCCATTCAACGATCACATGTCTTATATACTTCACACGTGCTCCCTGCCAATGTAGCAGTAATTGTGGCGCGAATGGCGGAAGGATACAATTGGCACTGTTTGCTTTATGATTACTCTTAGAGCGGATAAGGTATAGAATTCTATATCTATTGAAAAAAGTCCAACTGTTTCTTCCTAGGTCGTTCCAATGAACTTCTACCTCAAGGTTGATACAACATTTGGATACAATATAAACCGAAGTAGGCTAATTAACATATTTGAAACCACCGCTAAGGTCCCAAGGTAGCGTGCTGTCTTGTCACGTCAGCCGGCCCGGGTTTGATTCCCGGTAAGGACAAGTTTCCTGCGTTAGGTTTCTTTCGAGATTTTCCTCACCTGTAAGACAAATGTCAGGAAGCTTTGAGGCCCAAAAGGTCCCCGAACATCATCTGGCCATCATCATTCCATGATGTGGAAAGTAACGGGAAGCGACCACACCTGTAATGCCCTAGTAAAACTGCAAAGCATAGCATGAAAATGTCCTAGGGCAAAATACTACAGAATAGATCATTTTAAAATATGAGTATTTGGGGATTCTATGCCACCGTACCACCAACATAAATCCAAATAAAAATCTGAGAAAAAAAACAATTTATTCTTGCAGTATGTGAATAATCGGGGGCACGCCGTAGCGTAGTTGTTAAGGCACTGAGCTACAAGCCGGAGGGTAGAGGGTTCAAGTCCCGTTGGGTTCAGGATTTTTAACTTGACCCAAACCCTCTGGCGGCACACTATGACCCTGGGGTCGACTCAGCCTCTAACGGAAATGAGTACCAGACGCTTGTTCTGGGGGTAAAGGCGGCCGTCACGCAGGGCTGACAACCCGGCTGACATAAAGTGCCGATTGTCTAGAAAAAGTGGGAGCTCTAACCTCCCACTACCCCAAGGGCCTCCGGGCCTGTTGTGGGATCACTTTACTTTACACTTTAGTATGTGAATAATCATCTCAGATTGATTTTTTTTCCCCCAGTAAAATATGAGAAGTGCTTCAAAATAAAGTGGGAAGTTAAACTCAAGGTAACCTAAAACGCTAAACTAATCTGGGGTACACTAACTCGCCGTTTTCTCTCCCTGACTTTCCCACTAACGTACTTGGACTCCTCGGATAGAATCCCTTACATATGAGTAAACATGTTGGTAATTGGTTCCAGCAGGAACGTGGGCAACATGACGCAGTCACGTGTTCTCCAATCGAATATTCACAGGGGGTACACTGACATAGAATAACCTGGATATTTTAATAATTAATTTAATTTTGGTAATAATTTATTAATATGTAATACAATTGTGAAGAGTATTTTATTATGTTGTGCGGAAACATGGATGTTGAAGCAAAAACGCAGAAACGGACTTTTTAAGAAGATCTGCAAGAATATCAAAATTAGATAAAATAAAAAATAATACAATAACAGAAGCAATAAATGTAGAAAAGGATATTGTACAAGAGATTGAAGAAATCCAACTAAGATAGTATGGACGTATAAGAGAAGAAGGGCACAGAAATAAACAAAAAATTATTGAAATGGATACCTTCTGTAAAAGGGAAACGTGGTAGACCAAACCAACGTGGATAAAGGGAATTCAAGACAACATGAAGAAGAGAACTGTGACAGGAGCAGACACGCATGACCGGGAACTGTGGAAGAAAAAAAAATTGTATATTTTGGTCGAGGATACCTGTGTAAATAACAAACAATCCTGAAATAAAAAAAATATATTTTTTATTAAATTTATCTGTTATCAGTTCGCTTAGTTCAGGATCGGATTTAATTAATCAATTGTATTATTTGGGTACTAAGGTCTACTGTGTTTACATCCAGCAGTTGTGTTGAATTCAGTACATTTAGCAAAAAAATAAGTTTTGTCTGGTGCTGTGAAAACTTGGATGGGTACGGCGCAAAAAGTGGACACCCGAATTTCGAGATAATTTTGGTTTTAAAATGAAGCTTAGGAACGTCGAAGATGAAAACGTAAAAAAAAAAAAAAAAAAAATTGCGGACCACCCAGAAACAAAGCTGTAAAATAACAATTTATGAAACACTTATTCCCTATATTACCTGAAGGAAGTGGATGCCATTGTGGTCATGACGTCAGATTCGATATTCAGACGTTAGTCCAAGGCGAAAACATCTTTCTTCAATACAGATACGAAAATAAAATAAAGATTTTATTGCAATAAGATTGCACTGCTGTATTTCCAAAATCACATAGCAAAGAGTTTGAAATTTAATAAAAAATCACATCCTCACATAGTTTTTTTAAGAAAAAAATGTTTAACTGAATCGATTGTCGACAGTAATGGATACGTCATCGTACGTATTTCTCGAAAATGAACAACGGCATATTAGCCCTTTACAAAAAATCCAATAAATAGATGCCACTTATTTATAACAATCTTCGAAATGTGTAATGTAATTTGTTAGAATACATGTATAATAACCTAAAAGCTAACCTAACTTATTTAAATTACTCTAACCTGTGGAAATAATAAAAATTAGACAATATTAAATTACAGGTATGTAAATAAATTAAATGTGTAAGAAACTAAACCTAATTATGTATAAGTAACTATTACTCTAACCTAGTTTCTTTAGTGATGGTCCGCAGATGTTCTTGTGTTTTCATTTTTGGTGATCCTAGCTTCATTTTAATACCAAGTTTACATCGAAAAGGGGATGTCTCGTACAGTAAACTAGTGAAATGTGTATTTTGTAGTGCTTATAAAATGTTATTTTACTGCTTTGTTTCTGGATGGTCTGCAACTTTTTTTTTTGTGTTTTCATGTTTAGTGGTCCTAAGCTTAATTTAAAACCAAACTTATATCGAAATTCGGAAGTCCACTGTTTGCGCCGTAACCGAAACAAGATGTAATAACAGTTAAGTCTCGTAGACTGCGATGGGCAACATAGGCACAATTCTGGAAATGCGTGCTATTATGCATTGCAGAGACTATTGACTTCCCAACTCTTTTCAAAAAACGTAACAATTAAAAAATATATAAAACTATTATTCTATCAGTTATATTATATGGATGCGAAACATGGACTCTTACTTTAAGGGAGAAAAGAAGATTACGAGTATTTGAGAATAAAGTTCTTAGGAAAAATTTTGGACCAAAGAGAGATGAACAGACAGGTGAATGGAGAAGACTACTTAACAATGAATTACATGGTCTTTAAAAGAAGCCAGTTATAATAAGAACAGTTAAGTCTCATAGACTGCGATGGGCAGGACATGTGGCACGAATGGGGAATGAAAGATGTGCATGGAAGCTTCTTTTAGGAAGACCAGAGGGAAAACGCCCAGTTGGTAGACCAACAATGAGGTGGGAGAATAACATTAACTATGATTTGTGGGAAGTAGATTATACAGGGAATGACTGGAAAACATTAGCTCAGGATAAGGGATGTATGGAGAGCTTATGTCCGCGCGGCCATGAACCTACGGGTTCGATAGTGCCAGTGAGTTAGTTAGTTAGACTGCGATGGGCAGGACATGTGGAACAAGTGGGGAATGAAAGAGGGGCATGTATATTTCTTGCAGGAAAAACAGAAAGAAAGAGCGCAGTAGGGAGGCAGAGAAAGAGGTGGAAGAATAACATTAACCATGATTTGAGGGAAATAGATTTTACAGGAATGATGGAAAACATCTCGGAATTAGGGATATATGGAGAACTTATTTCCTTACGGTCATGAATCTAGAGGTTCGAAAATGTTAAGGAATTAGTTTATTATTATTATCATTATTAAATTGGATCTATCCTTAAAAATGTCTTGGATACAAATGGATATTAGAACAAGAAAACAGTTATTTTAATTATTGCAGAGTTTTAACAGTCCTTGGTCCAAGTCCAACATAAACGTTCATTATTTTCTACGATATGTTACTAATAGCTAGGTCTGTAGTGTACACAGGGACGAAGGTCATAATACAAGTTGAAATTAATTATTTAATTCAAAACCGTTTTCTACGGGAACTAACGCGGTTACAATCTGATTTACCATTGGATAGAATGCGTTCAGATTATCACGAAGTTTGCAAAACTCAATTTCGTTAAAAAAGTGGTTATAATATTTGAAGAGAATCTCTTCAGATGATTCTAGGTAAATATTAGCAAATTCCACTTTAATAAAACAAGATTTAAATGGTGCGATAAGATTGTATTATTAGTCTAGCCCCATTGAACACAATTAATTACATAATTTATTAGGACATAGTCTAGTAACCAGGAATGCATGTAAATCTTCCCTTACCTGAGGCTGTCCAGCAATCTGTACATTCCTGGCAGAGCATTGACCAATCAAACGCCAGATCTTGATATGTAGCCATAATATTCACCACTTCACAACATAACTCGATTTTTTATAATTCACAACGTAACATTAATCACAGAACATAATCAACAACACAAAATTATTACAAATTAGCATGTAAAAATAATATAAAATTCGCGATATGTAAACGTTGCTTGAATGTCACTCGAAATTAATTGAATAATTGCAACGGTTTGCCTAATGATGAATGCAGATTGGAAAGGCTAATGGGACTGACCGCTAGGACAAGAGTGCGTGAGGGTACACACACCTGTAGACTAAAATCTCTGGCAACAACCAGTTTGTTGGAGGCGACCTCTACTATCGCGTTCCACTACTAACATCCCATCCGTCTCTTGTTTGCTAGACTTTGATACCATTACCAACGAACGCTCTTTATCAGTGTATAGTACCAAATTTCACTATCATGATAAAAATGTTTACTTTCAATCACGGCCCGTTAGATACATTATTAAACTAATACACAAGCTATATTGCACTGCACAAGTCTTCAAACTTATCCTAAAGTTGCAACAACAAAAAATAATAACCATAATGATGACGATAATAATAATAATAATAATAATAATAATAATAATAATAAAAATAATAATAATAATAACAATAATAATAATAATAATAATAATAATTTTTCTATTTAGGAATATTCCACAATGTAGCGCTTCTGCTTCAACCCACAGTGATTTTTCGCCAGAGGTTCCTGTCTAAAGCATCATCTTCCCTCAAATCTCTAGCTTCAATACGTGTCTTCACTCCATCCACCCATCCATCCATTAATCGTTCTCTAGGCCTGCCTCTTCCACTCCTTCCATTAGCTTTCCAATAAGTAGGAAACGCCGAGAAAAAAAATTATTGATAATAATAATAATAATAATGGCACTGATTATGATAATAACAATAATATTAACAATAATGGTAACAATGACAAGAACAACAACAATAACAATAATAATAATAATGATAATAGCGACAATAATAATAATAATAATAATAATGAAAGTGTAAAGTGATCCCACGACAGGTCTCAAGAGGCCCTTGGGGTAGTAGGAGGTTAAAGTTCCCACTTTTTCTAGATAATCGGTACTTGATGTCAGCCCTGCGTTACGGCCGACTTTACCCCCAGAACAAGCTTCTGGTACTCATTTCCGTTAGAGGATGAGTCGACCCCAGGACCATTGTGCCGCCAGAGGGTTTGGGTCAGTTTAAAAATCCTAACCTCACGGGGCTCGAACCCTCGACCTTCCGGCTTGTAGCGCAGTGCCTTAACAACTACGCCACGGCGCGTCCCTAATAATAATAATACTGATAATAATGGCAATCACAATAATAATAATAATAATAATAATAATAATAATAATAATAATAATAATAATAATAATAATAATAATAATAATAATAATAATAATAATGATAATAATGATGATGATAATAATAATAATTATTATTATTATTTTAATTTGTAGTCCTGAAGGGTCAGTTCCGGTCCACAAATGAATTTTCAACGATCTCTTCCTAGGTTCAACTAACGATTAATAATATTTTTTATGAATATTTTCTACACTACAACAGTTTTTCTTCAACCGAAAGTAAATTTACTCTTCCAAGAATTCGTGTCTTGTTCATCTTCTTCCGTTAATTAAATTCAATTCATGCTCCTACTGACTTATCTAACCATTGTTCCTGTGATTTTCCTCAACTCTTCTTTCTTCAGCATTCCATTCAAAAATATTTTCGAAATTCTATCTTCCTCCATTATTTTAACGTGTTTAAACTATTTCAATTTTCGCTCTTCAATTTCTTCAAAAATATTCTTATCCACTTTCATCAATTCTCTAATTCTCTAGTTTCTAATTCATCCATTCTCGATTTTCTTTCCGCTCTAATAATAATAATAATAATAATAATAATAATAATAATAATAATAATAATAATAATAATAATAATAATAATAATAATAATAATAATAATAATAATGTACAGACTGCATACGTCTTTGTTCTAGCCTAAAGAAATAGTAATAACAATAATGACAACAATAATAATAATTGTGGCAAGCATTGCATTATCCATGGGCTAACCCTAGAGGACATAGAAGCAGAGGACGACCGGAGTAAAGATGGACCAATCTCACTTTGAGAGAAAATCTCGATCCTAATGGAGTAGTGGTTACCGTGTCCGTCTCTGGTTTCGAGGTATGCTGGTTGAAATCCTCCTGAGGTTGATGGATTTTCCGGGGCATAAAGATATGGGTTCTTGCGTAAAGGAATTAAAGTCATTCTCAGGATTTTTACACCCTTCGGACTTCAATGGGATATGTTCCACATTTGTTAAAATATCAATAGGTTTAACATAATCTATCTATGTGTGTTTTTGGACTTGTTTAGCTTTGAGAAAAAGTTCTTCGTTACTAATATACCACGGTAATTTTCATTTCTTTGGAGAAATTTACCAACAAGATTAAATCTTGTGGTATCGCCCTTCGTAATAGCAAAATACTAGAAGGCCTATTTGAAAACCGGTAACGGTCAAGGGCAATTGAAAGGCAATACAAATCGGAATGGTGTCCAGGAAATCGACAAGTGAAGATATGGGCATGACCTTCATTTGTTCCCATGCAACGGTATTTAAGGTTTCCGTGTCATTTACTGATCCTTGCAGCTTGTGTATATTCCGACATCAGATGAATGGAGGAAACTACGTAACATTGAACTAATTTTTAAAAATAGCAAATCAGATTTAATAACAGCAATTAGTTCTTATAGACTGTGATGGGTAAGACATGTGACACGAGTGGTGAAAGAAATAAGGGCATGGAAACTTTCTGTAACAAAACTAAAGGGAATGCATCGATATGACAGCTTCTTTAAAAAAAGGAGGAAGCACCCAGTTAATAGAACACGAATGAGATAGAACAGTACCATGATTTAAGGGAGGTGAATTGTACAGTGAATGGAGTTCAGTATAGGAATATACAGACAGCTTATGTCCGTGCGGTCATAAACCTCCAGGCTCGATAGTGGAAGTGAGTCACTTTATTAATTGTGATCTTAAATATCTTCAACTCGTGTCCAGCACAGAGTCGGATCGAGGGATGAGTTGAGATGAAGTCCCTATATAAAAGTCTATGAATGACTAGGGTATCGGCTAACCACACCTGATGCACCATCACGGGAGCAGATGAACAAAATGAAACGAAATGGACGAGATGAGTTTGGAGAAATGGTGGAATGAATTTATATCAGGGGAAAACGGGAGAAAACCCCGAGAAAAACTTGCTCAATCTTCGTTTTGTCCACCACGAAACCCACTCGATCTCGGGACACCGGCGGTGAGAGCCTAAATTGAAAATATTAAAAAGTAAAACATGAATTAAGATATCTTAAAGTAAAATTTGTGCTCCCTTTCACGTCCAGGTTTGAATTGAAACAATACTGAACTCTGCTATTAAAAAGCGTCTTTAACTTTAATGAACTAAACGAAATTCCATGAGAAAATTTCTTATCCCACGGGGAATCGAACCAGTTCAAGGCTACGACACAAGACCTAGGTCATATAGTGTCAATTTACTTATTTCATCATCATCATCATCTGCATTACGGTATGCGCCATAAGGTCCGTTCCAACTCTAATCAAAACTGGTCTCGCCATCTTTTTGTAGGCCTTCCTGAGTTTCTTCTTCCGCTAGGATCGTAGTTGTATATTGTTCCGGTTATTAATGTTTCTGGCATGCGTTGTACGTGCTCTTTCCAATTGACTTGATGTCTTCTGGTAATTTATGTTTCTGGCATGCGTTGTACGTGCTCTCTCCAATTGACTTGATGTCTACTGGTAATTAATGTTTCTGGGTTTCTGGCATGCGTTGTACGTGCTCTCTCCAATTGACTTGGTATCTTCTGGTAATTAATGTTTCTGGCATGCGTTGTACGTGCTCTCTCCAATTGACTTGATGTCTTCTGGTAATTGATGTTTCTGTCATGCGTTGTACGTGCTCTCTCCAATTGACTTGATGTCTTCTGGTAATTAATGTTTCTGGCATGCGTTATACGTGCTCTCTCCAATTGACTTGATGTCTTCTGGTAATTGATGTTTCTGGCATGCGTTGTACGTGCTCTCTCCAATTGACTTGATATCTTCTAGTAATTAATGTATCTGGCATGCGTTTTACATGCTCTCTCCAATTGACTTGATGTTTTTTATTATATCTAGCCTATAATGTTGTATATTTTTAGTTCTGATCTAATGTCTTCACTTTTCTTTTAATCAAATAGGCCTAATGTGTAGCCAGCTACAAACCTCAGCAACCTCACTTCAACAGCTTCAATTTTTCTCTCATCTTTCTTTCCTAAAACCCAGTTTTTACTTCCATACACTGAAACTTATATATTTTGGGAATTCTATTCCACCATGTCAACAACATAAGTTAAAAAAACGGAAAAACACCTATTTTATTGTTGCACTATATGAATAATTACCTGAAAAAAATATAATTTTTTTTCGAAAAAAATATGAGAAATGTTTTAAAATGAAGTGAGAAGTTGATCTGAAAGTAGGCTAAAATTATCATACTTACAATATAAAATATGTATTAGTGATTGCTCAGAAGTGTAGCCAACTTATCACATAAACATGCTAACAAACAAGTGAACGCCAAACTAATCTGGTGTACTAACTAGCCCATTTCCTCACCCTAACTTACCCACTAATATAGATGGACTCTTAGGACAAAAACTCCTTATATGTGAGCAAACATTTGGCAATTGGGTCTAGCGGGAACATGTGTTATCATATTGGCAAATATGATGCTAAAAGTCACTTGTTCTTCGATCGAATATTCACTGGTGGCACGCTGGCATAGAATAGCCTTTATTTTTTTATGATGGCATGAAATGCTGATATTATGAAATGAGCCCTGGTAATGCTATTCTAATCCAGCATTTGTCATAACGACTAAAGAAAATCAAGAAAAAAATGTCGATTGGCCGGCACCATTGTTTGAGTTTGAGAGCTTCCCTACTATTTGAGCTAAATCGCTCAGTGGTATAAAATCATATGTTTTTGGACATTGTTACATCAAACTTGGGAAGTATATACTACAACACATTGAAGTAAATACAAATTATGAGTGTGTATATGTAAAAGGGATGACGAGACGGCTTCTAGTTTTCGTAATAATTTGGGGCTAGGATTTTTATTGCCTAAAATCCACCGAAATATGTATATATATATATATATATATATATATATATATATATGGTATGATAAGAAAAATAAATGCCTGGACGGGATTCGAACCCGGATCTCTGAGTCTGTACCTCAGCGTGATATCCATTACACTACCAGGCGAATCCAATTCAAACACTTATTTTTCTTATATATGTATTTTACTCTCCATTATATATATATATATATATAGTTTATGACCTAAAATTTATAAAAATATGTACTGTAACAAAACATAATATGACCTAATAATTTTATAATTATGTAATAATTTCAGTTGTAAAATCGATTAGTAAATCAATTGATGGCAATAACTATTTATTTAAGAATAAAATGCAAGTTAAAAGCAAGCTAAGGTATGAAATTTGATATTGTAGCAAGCTTTTTATTTTATTAAAATTATCAGTAGCTAGTCCACCGCTGTGGTCTCGAGATGGTGTGCTGCCTTTTCACGCAGCAGGTCCGGGTTCCATTCCCGGTCGGGACAGGCTCCTGGGTGAGGTTTTTTCGGGTTTTTTTCTCGCCTATAAGACAAATGTCAGGAAGCTTAGGGCCCAATGGTCCCCGAAAATCATCCGGCCATCATCATCATCCATTGCCGTTGTGGAAAGCTAAAGGAAGCTACCACACTTATTATAATTTCCTAGTAAAGCTGCAAAGGATAGCATGAAAATGCTATGATTGCAGTGAAAGACCTGCCCTCGGGTAGAATTACTATGGATGGATGGATCAGTAGCTACCTGCTTGTCGCGAGACAATACATAAATATGTGCTCAGGTATGTACGTATTGTGAATTGAAACGAAATAGGAGAGGAATGTAGTTATTACAAGAAATCAAATTCTGAGAAATTTAACAACACAAATAAACACAGATGAAAGAAATTATATACTCCGACCAACGGATCTGTGCCCCCGAAGCGCTGGCATCGTCCTTAGAAAAGTACATGTCAATACTCACACCATTTCACCGCACTCCCCTTACCCTGCGTCAAACAACAGCTATCGAGTAGGGATGTTGCCGAACTTCCCACAATGTCATGGCTCTTGAATATTGAATAATGCAAGGTTGGAGTCAGTTGACAACACTGAAGTGCAAGTGCAAGAGAGAGATAGTAATGCGGGGGGGGGGTGATTTACCGAGGCAGAAAATGAAGTAGGCTTTATTACACATCAAAGTTAACTGTTCACGGGCGGAGGGGAAGAGTTTTAGCGCTAGTGTCGCCGATCTACTGAATCTGTGGAAGGGATGTAGGAGAAAACTGTACATCCGATCACGTATTGAAATTTTTCAACTTCAAATGTGGGGGGAGAATCTCTAAACATGTGTGAAAGATCTTAACTTCTTCTTCTTCACTTCCTGGTTTAGGCAAAGAGTTGCCTGTTCTGTCTTCACTAATAGATCTAAGACCATGTCTTCCGAGGACGTCCGACATCTCTTCTTCCTCTTGGAAAAATAATGGAAGATTTTATTTGGTAATCTACTTTCTTCCATTCTTTCTACATGTTCTTTCCACTGTATCTTGTTGTTAAATATCTTTTCTTTTATGGAGTAGATCTGCAGTTCTTCACGGATATCCTCGTTTTTATCTGGTCCATTCTAGTGCAGCCTTTTACTCTTCTTAAAAATTTCATCTCGGCTGCTTGGATTTTACTTTCTTGTTTGGTAGTGGTAATCCAAGATTCACTCCCATACAAATGGACAGGGACAGCCATTGTTTTATAAAATTTTAATTTTGTTTGTTTATGGGCTTTATTATGAAATGTTCTATTTATTGTACCACAAATAGCTTGAAACTGATGTGTTTTGTGTTCAATATCTTTATCATACCCATAGCTGATGTCACATCCTAAATATTTAAAGTGGGATACTTGTTCAATAATTTCGTCTCTAATTACTGTTTTTTGCACGCAGAGTATTTCTTTCACAAAATGCCATTACTTTTGTTTTACTTATTGAAATTTTAAAATTATAATCGCTACATATTGCATTTAGTTTGTAAGCAGCCAATTGTAACAGATCTTCATCATGGTGTAGTAAGACTAAATCATCGGCGAAAAGTAAGTTATTAATACTTGAGTTATTGTTCAATCTAAGGCCATTGTCAATTATAATTTTCCACTTCTCAGAATTCCAAACTATATTTTCAGCACTAAATCTGCATGCCATTTTAATTTCTGAAACATGGCTGAAAAAATACCCTTCCTTCTTCTCTTGTAAACATGCAAAATTACATCTTGATTAGGAATGACAGATTCGGGAAAAATGGAGGCGGCGTGGCGATGTATATACGTTCCGATCTACAACCGAAAATTGTATCCCATTCGCCTAGTGAATACTCGTCTCGACCCGAATACCTATTTATAGAAATTAGAGCGAAAATGCAGAAATGTTTATTAGGAGTAGTTTATAAGCCCCCAAATGTCGGTCACCTGCATGACATTGAAACAGTTCTCCAAAATCTGATACCATCTTATGAACATGTAATTGTACTAGGAGACTTCAACACGAACCTATTAGCCACAAATTCTTACAACATTATACAACTACAGACAATGTTCCAGTCATGCAATATGACAATACTGCCTTCAGAACCAACCCATCATTCTAGGTATTCTGACACACTACTAGACTTAATTATAACAAATAATCCTCAAAAAGTTATAACTAGTGGACAGATAGAAGCTCCAGGCATCTCTGCACATGACTTAATATACATTGAATATTCACTCCTTTGCTCTAAACGTAGACCTAGACTTGTAACATACAGAGACTTGAAACATATAAATTATGCGCAATTAATTGATGACGCTGCAAAACTACCTTGGAACAACATATGGACACTTAGAACTGTAGACGAGAAAGTTGAAAATTTTAATGACATGATTTTACAATTGTATGACAAACACGCACCTATCAAGACTAGACGTATAAACAGTCCACCTGCACCCTGGATGTCTGATAATATCCGCTTGCTCATGACTGAGAGAGACGTAGCATTCAGGAAATACAGGAGGAACAAAGAATTGACAGACTTACAGACATACAAACATCTGAGGAATAAAGTCAACCAGACTATAAGGAATGCAAAACTAAGATATGCCCATACTATTATTACACAATCTATGTCCAAACTCAGCTGACATGTGGAAAAATTTAAAATCAATAGGCCTCTGTCAAAATAAACTACAGGTAGAAACAGCTGACCTACCACTAGATGAGTTGAATGACCATTTTACCCGCCTCCCCTCTGACAACACCTCACAACACAAACGACAGACAATAGATGAACTAATGTCATATTCCCAACCTACCCGAGACAAATTCTTTTTTTCCTATATATCACCTGATGACGCCAAAAGAGCAGTATTACGTATTAAATCTAAAGCACAAGGAATAGACAATATAACAATAACTCTCCTGCAAAAAATAATAGACATTATTCTCCCAACAATAACCCACATTTTTAATGCCTCTATAATGACTGGGACTTATCCCAGACTCTGGAAAATGGCTCTAGTTCGTCCTACACCGAAATCAAACACTCCCACAACACTCGATGATTATAGACCAATTAGTATTCTTCCCTGTTTATCTAAAGCACTGGAACACATAATACACTCACAGTTAACAGACTACCTCACTACACACGACTTACTTGATGAACATCAGTCTGGTTTTAGAACAGGACATCACACAAGTACTGCACTACTTGACATTGTAGAGGACATAAGAGACTCAATGGACAAAAGCAAACTCACCGCAATAGTCCTACTCGACTACAGCAAAGCCTTTGACACAGTAGATATAGACTTAATGCTAGCGAGACTAAAGACACTACATCTGTCGGAAAACTGCCTTGATTGGTTTGCATCTTACCTCACTAATCGTCAGCAATCAGTTTCTGTTTAATAATCGCATTTCTTCCTGGCGCTTGGTGAGGAAAGGGGTACCTCAAGGCGGCGTCCTTGCTCCTCTTCTCTTCTCGATTTATATTAATGACGTGACCAAGAAACTACAAAACTGCAAGCATCATCTTTACGCCGACGACCTACAGATTTACACACACTTTAGGCCTGACGAAATTAATGAATGTATTGACAAAGTAAACACTGACCTCAGGCATATATCTTTATGGTCCAGACAATATGGGCTGAAACTAAATGTAAACAAAACGCAAGCAATAATTATCGGACATCCAAGGCTATTACACCTCATAAACAATGACAATATGCCGGCTGTCATATTAGATAATGAACAAATTCCTTATACCGACGTCGTTAAAAACTTGGGATTTTACTTAGATTCTAATTTAAAATGGCATGAGCAAGTAAAACAAACATCTAAAAGGATCTTCTCCATAATGCATTCCCTAAAGCGACTTAAACATTTTCTTCCTACAACTCTTAAAAGAATTTTAATCCAAACTTTAGTGATGCCGCATTTTGACTACTGTGACGTTCTACTAACTGACATAAGTGACGGATTGTCGGACAAACTGCAGCGTGTCCATAATATGTGTATCAGATTCATATTTAATGTTCGAAAATACGATCACATTTCTCCATTATTCCACGAATTGTCATGGCTACATCTAAAAGAGAGAAAAAATCGCACTGTCTAATTCTCCTATTTAAGATCCTACATACCTCGATTCCCAATTATTTATCATCCCGTTTCCAGTATCTATCCTCAAATCATAACTTAAACACAAGATCACAACATAGTCTCTTACTTAATATACCGCAACATAGGACATCACATCACTCCATGTCATATACCATCTCCACTTCTCGCAACTGGAATTCCCTACCACAAGAAAATAAAGGGCTGCCGGACATTGGCATCTTTTAAAAGAAATCTAAATTTATATTTGCTCTAAACTCGACTTCATTATTATCCAGTGTAAGATATATATATTAATTGGTGTTTCCCGTGTAATGTATCATAATTATATATTATTATTATTATTATTATTATTATTATTATTATTATTATTATTATTATTAATTATTATTATTAATATTATGGTATCATTAAAAAGAGTGGGCGATAGACTACACCCTTGTCTAACTCCTTGATTTATTAAAATTTCTTCTGATCTTTTTCCATCAGTTTTTATCATTACTTTAGTTTATTCATATAAGCCTTGGACTGATTTTATTAGATGGTGTGGATATCCTCGTTCCTTCATTATTTCCCATAGTATAGATCTATTTACTCTGTCAAAGGTCTTTTCAAAATCAATGAACAACAAATATGTTGGCAGGTTAAATTCTCTTCTCTTTTCATATTAGTCTCTTTATAATAAACACATTATCACTGCAGGATCTTCCTTTTCTGAACCTGAAAGATCTTAACATGGTTGTCAAATTAGTCACTTAAGCACGGAACGCTCTAGCGGTCGGATCATTTAAAATCACAGTATTTGTTGTCTTTCTGTTACCAGCCTCACAATAAATCACAAGTGGCAACATGTAATGAGAAGGGCAAGGAAGGGAGAGCTCATTCCTGGACGTTACCCCAAAAGTAACATGATTGTCAAATTAGTCATTTTGTCACTGACCGCACTGAACGGCGGATCATAAAAATACGTAGTATTTGTCAGCTCTCTACCTGCCAATCAAACAACATAATACAAAGGACAGGAAGTGGCAACATAGTAAGGAAGAGAAAGAGAAAGAGAATTTGTTAGTTAACATATTTTCCGCCTGCACAAAACACTTGAATGGGTAATAGCATATCTTACGGGTGCACAGATCCGTTGGACAGACAATATGATAAACGTTCTTTAATTCTTAAGAGAGTGAAAATACGACGAATATTATCAATAAATTGCTATACAATATACTTTGTAATATATGGACAAATATGCATAAATATGACTTAACAAAATACTTTATTTCAATTACGTTTGTATAAAAATCATTTATATATGTTTAAGAAACATCACACTTAACGAAAAATATGTGCTATATAACAAAAATCCTAACCCTAGTATTGTTTGGCCAACGTTTCTGTGTCCCGTAAGATATGGGAACTAAAGTCTACTTCCTTTTCTGCTTCGACAAATCATTTCCTTCCCTGCATTTCTATATCTCTCTGTCTTCTATCTATCTCTTGCACTTGCACTCCAGTATTGTCAACTCAACTCCAACCTTGTATTATTCAATATTCAAGAGCCATGACACTGGGGGAAGTTTGGCAACATCCCTACTCGATAAGTTACCTGGGGCTGCCGTTTGATGTAGTGGGAGGGGAGTGCGGGATAAAATAGTGTGAGTATAGACGTGTATATCGCCTCACTATGATGCTTAACAAGCTGCTCGCTTTGTTTCCCCGCAGCTGTTATATGTTATTAAAATACAAAGATCCCGACTGCCGCGACTACCACGATGTTGCCACATTGTTATTCTTCACTCAGTTTCAATTAAGACTCGGAACGTGGAGCAGTCGATCACTTATACAATTGTATACCGTAATTAATTGTTATAATTATCAGTGATTTACTGTGATATGTAGCTCGAATAATATCTACATATTTTATTAGTTTAATATATGAGTGATTTGAACATAGCCCTATGGCGGCTGTAGGAAAATATTTCAGAACGACAAAAATAATAATAACAATCATAATTTTAGCATGATGTATGAATATTAAGTGTAGACTTACAAGCTATATAATGTTGGAATTAAATTATTTAATAAATAAATACACATATAATTTTAATTTTAAAAGTTAAACAATACCAAATAATAACATAGAAATTAAATAATATCATAAATAATCAATGCATTCTGTCCTTGTATAATAAACGCCCATAGCGCTATGAGACAGGTGAATGGAGAAGTCTACATAACAATGAACTACATGGTCTTCATAGGAAGCCAGATATAGTAAGAACAGTTAAGTCTCGTAGACTGCGATGGGCAGAACATGTTGAACGTATGGGGAATGAAATACGTGCATGGAAGCTTCTTGTAGGAAAGCCAGAGGGAAAATGCCCAGTTGGTAGACCAAGAATGAGGTGGCAGAACAACATTAACTATGATTTGAGATAAGTAGATTATACAGGGAATGATTGGAAAGCATTAGCTCAGGATAGGGATGTATGGAGAGCTTATGTCCGCGCGGCCATGAAACTATGGGTTCGATAGTGCCACTGAGTAAGTAAGCGCTATGAGAAACGTGACAACACCGCATGTCAAGCATTGCCGCGCGGCACCCGCTTTTATATAAACTGTTAACCATCAGAGTGAGGTAATAATACTTTTCTGAGAACGATGTCAGCTCTGTAGCAGCACTGATCCGTTGGTCCCAGTATAGTAATCATACAAATGTAATCAAAATGGTGATTTTTTTAGTATTTGTTATTTTTACACTTTAAAACTATTACATGTAGCTATAAATATTTAAATCCTGGGTCAGCTGGATCCCTTGATGTCTTACAAGGGAACTGTCAGCCACTGCATGTCGAAACCTACCTTGAAATTTCTTGCAAAAAAATGTTGTGATATGCAAAGGCCGTGTCAAAAAAAGGGTATATATATTGCCGTTTTTAACTGCAAGCCACTAATTTCCAGCGTCACGTCTCTCATTTAAACTATAGGGAAGTAATACAACTCCTGCATTGATAGAATGGATAACCCTTACAACCCGCCGTCAGCGCCGCATCCTGCCTCAGTTCACTCCTCTCGCTCACGCAGGAAAGTACATCTGCCCCGTATAGTGGGTTGCGATTGCTGGATTCTGGCTTCGATTATTGGATACGGCTTTCGTTAATCACAATGTTCCTCTGGGAGAAATTTCAAGATGGGTTTCGCCATGTAATGGTTGACAGTTCCCTTGTTAGTTTAAAGATGAAGCTACCACTTGATGAGTAACGGGCGCATTCTGTAAAAATGGCTGCCATTTGCGGCGGAAATTTAAGGAGATTGTTGAATGAACCGCTGCATGCAGCGGAACCGCCATATTTCAATTTGTTCATTGGCTCATTACTCATATTATTACGCGATGCTATTTAAATTAATCATAATACTAATAGGGATATACAGAATTTATGATTTATTTTAATGTATGTAGGCCTAATTTATGAAATCGAGGAATAGATCGTTTAAAATAATACCTAATTATAATGAGAAAATTAATTATTAAAAGATCAGGCCGCTCCGTGACGCGAGCGATTAGACGCTCGCGTCTCACCGCTGCGCCGGTGTCTCGAGAACCTTATTTATAATATGTATTAATGTATTAGTTTAATCTTATTAATTTGTGTTTTAGTAAGAGTAGCATTTTTAACCTTATTAGAGTCTCGGTCACTATACGTGGATTTTGTAATAGAGGAACCATTTTCCCCTACCACAATTTCATTCCACATTTCCCCATTTTCATCTCATCCATTTTGTTCATCAGATGTAGTCAGCCTGCACCTTGTTATTTACAGACCTCTATAAATATAGGGGCTTAATCTAAATCTATCGATCCGACCCTGAGTTGGACACAATTTGATATTATTTTATTATATTTAAACATCACTCCTGCGAATTCCCTATGTGATGCATATCTTGCTCCTTCATCATCACATAGCACATATATTTAATAACCACACAGGTATTGCCAGGCGGGCTGTAGGGCAAATTTTATTCAATTGTTCAGCCATTTTATTCATGCCATTTCTTATACAACATATAACACTTTTAGGCCTATATTTAAATCTATGAGGATTAGGGGTTACATTAGAAAACACAGGAAATATAGGAATATGTGCAAAACTAATGTGAGTAGTGCAAGACATGGCCTAAGTACAGCAACCAAACAATTGTATAAAGGAAGGCATCATTTTATTTTTTCGACCTCAAACATACTTCATCTTTATTTTAAATTTGTTAAGGAGTAGGAATGAAAACAAAGATGAATATCAATTTATAATAATTTAAATACAGTTTTCTTAACACAGTAATTAATTATTTTTTTTGCATCATCTGAAAATATTAATTACTTATAAGAGTAACTGTCCACCGCTGTGGTCTCGAGGTAGCGTGCTGCCTTGTCACGCAGCGGGCCCGGGTTCGATCCCCGGTAAGACAAATGTCAGGAAAACTTTAAGGCCCAAACGGTCCCCGAAATCATATGACCATCATCATCATCATCCTTATCATTATCATCACCATCATCATCCTTCACCGGTGTGGAAAGCAACGGGAAGTTACCACACCTACAATTCCCTAGTAAAGCTGCAAGCATAGCATGAAAATGCTATGATTGCAGTGAAGGACCTGCCTTCGGGTAGAATTACTATGGATGGATAAGAGTAAGTACCATAATATTTATGGCTAAAGTAAAAAAAAAGTGTAATTTCTAACTATATATATGAAATTCTGTCATAACAGCAGTTAATTATAGATAACCTCTCACTCACAATACTTAAAGACATTATTTAATATAATCTCTAACATTAGCAATGTCAGTTTCTTAGTAAAGTTCAATGTTACACTAAATAGTATATCACCGAATAATTAAAAATATATGAAAAACATTTACCACCAAGGTTAATGGTTAGTATACAATGAATAGCAATATCCCATAAGAGAGAATACATGCATTTCAATTAAAATATATCCATCCATCCATCCATAGTAATTCTGCCCTAAGACAGATCCTTCACTGCAATCATAGCATTTTCATGCTATGCTTGCAGCTTTACTAGGGAATTGTAGGTGTGGTAGCTTCCCATTGCTTCCACACCGGTGAAGGTTGATGATGATAATGATAAGGATGATGAAGGCCGTATGATTTCGGGGACCGTTTGGACCTTAAAGTTTTCCTGACATCTGTCTTACAGGTGAGGAAGAACCCCGATAAAAACCTCACCCAGAAAAAACTGCCCCGACCGGGGATCGAACTGGGCCCGCTGCGTGACAAGGCAGCACGCTACCTCGAGACCACAACGGTGGACTTAAAATATATAAGACCACATTTCATTTTACGATAAATTGGGAATTGAAGTGAAAATTATTCATACCTGGTTCAAGTAGTGGCTCTCAGTATCTCAATGATGGGACATAGCTATATAAAGTTAGAGATAAATAATGGATCAGCTGTGATTAAAATCCTATGTTGAGTGCAAATTTTTCTGTTAATACATTAACCAACTCTAGCTGTAATTAAATTTTATTAATGCACATCACACTAGAGTATGTTCACTGGCCAAATTTAGATAAGAAATCTAGAATATTGTAATATCTCAATTCAATTGATGGCCGATACTTCACAAAGCTCTTTATTCAGAAAAAGATTACAAATATAAGATACAAATTCATCTCTTTGTCCATTCCACAATTTTCTTATCGTGTTACACGTTCAAAGAAGAATTAAAAATAAAAATTATATTTAACATGGCACCAGGTATTAGCGAATGAATCATCTGGGGATATAATTTTCATAATAAAAAGATTGACTCGCCAATAACACAATGATCTACATGAAAAGTAGAGGTTATAATCGTAAATTCTTGATGTTGATAACAATCTTAAAATTATCACAGTCTTTAGCTTTACTTAATATATCACTTATGTTCGTCTAAAAGTGTTAACCGCCTCGAATAACTCATATATTAATGTCCAGACGTAAATAATACAAAATTTGTACATCGAACATAAACTGTTTATAGACAAAGACGCCATTTTGAACCAAGCGGTTTCGTCTGTCTGCAGCCTACTTTTACTTCGCTGCAAGTCCGCTAGAGCGCTTTACTGCCCGCTGAATGTTATGCTGCAGATAAAGCGCTAAAGCGCTGAATGCGCCCAATGTTTAATTGTATCGCTGCAATTGACACAGGATATGAGGTCTGCTACAAGAAAACACATGTGTATATATGCAGACAAAATAAGCAGATATTATCTAAATATCTCCCTTCAATATTCGACGCCTGCCTAGATTTTTAAGCTAGTTTAAATATAAGTATTACTCGCACAAGTTAAGTCTGCACGGCTAGAGGGGAACTGTGTTAGCGCTAGTGTCGCCACAGATATTAAACATATTACTCTGTGGTATCGCCAAACTATTTCACAGAGTATTTACACCCTGAGGAGAAACTGCGTACAGTGACACCTACAAATTTGCGAAGAACTACAATGAACGAAAGAATGGTAGCGCTTATAGTTCATAGTAACAGCATTTGTAGCTAATGAAACAAATGCAAGGCATACGGCTTACTCACAGAGCACTCGGGGTTATGGGAAATTACTCATTTTGTAAATTGAATTTCCGATACATATATTGTACAGGCTGCAAGACTTTGTATGGGAAAGGAAATAATCTTTCGCTTCCCTAAAGAACCTAAAAGGTAACTATTTATATTATATCTATTAATTCATAATTTTACCACCCGATGGTGCTTAATTTCATATTAGTACCATAGCAATATATTAGATGTCAGCAGGTTAGTTCTACACAAGCGCCCTTTCTGGCATGTACGCGAAACTTGCTTACTTTCCTATCTATATCTTAGTCTATGAAACTATTTCTCTATGAAAGGGAGAATCCTAAACACATATGTATAATTACATGATTGCCACATTAGTTATTTAGTCGACGATTTCTAAAGGTTTTGGATCATTTAAAATCATAGTGTTTCTCATCTCTCTATTACCAACCTCACAACACAACACAGCGGATCGGAATTGGCAACATGTAATGAGGTAGGCAAAGGAGAGACAGCTCATTCTCCAGAGTAACATGGTTGCCGGATTATTCAGTTGATCAGCGACTACTGTAGGTGACGGTTGATTTAAAAAACACAATATTTTCAGCGCTCTCCTCCCAGTCAAATAACACAACACAGGGGACAGGAAGTGGCAATATAGTAAGAGAAGAAAGAGAATCGACAACATTCTCCTAGTATATTTTCCGCGTGCAGATTTAACTTGGACAAATAATAAAATGTGTGAACTCTGTTATTTCAATGCATTTTGTTGGTATTTGAACAAAAGTATTAAAAGTGGTAAAACCTTTTTTTTTCTCCAGTGTCACCAGGTTGCCTTTATGACATTTATGGTTTTCTCCCCTGCCATTGGCGGAATTCTAACAATTTTCTTAGGACATCTAGAAACCGGAGTTATACTACCCCGACGATATGATGGGTGATAAATGGTAATGAAGTGCCAGGAGAGTTAACTGAGCAATTTTGTACGTAGTAATCATTACCCATTCAAGTAATCTAATATATAAAAATGAATGTTTGTTTGTTTGTTCGTACTTTATGCACGGCCATACCGTTGATCCGATTGTGATGGGGCTTTTTGCAAATGTTCAGGAGATTCCCGGGATGAACATAGGCTATAAGAGAGTTGTGATACTCAACTCCTACACCCTTAAAAATCGCCCTTTGTAGAGCAATACGTAAAAAAAAGTAGCTCTTTGGACGCTTACATGGTTTACGCTGCCTAAACCATAACAAATACACAAAATTAATGTACACAGAATTGAATATATCAAAAAGCTCTACAAAAAATTCCGCGACAGCATATGTTTATCTCTTACGGATAACTTATAATAACCATTTTTCTTTCATTGATGCCAAGAAGAACGAGACAAGTAGGTAGATTCCTGTGCAAGCATAGCAGCACATGGCGGGTATTCTTTTACGGATAACTCACATTAACGGATTTTGGCTTTTAACTCATTTATGCAAGAAGATGGAGATAAGTAGATTCCCGGGCAACATCGGGAAATCAGCACGGGGAATCTTAAAATAATTACGATATACATTTACATTTATTTTTTATTTTACTTATTCAACTAATCATAAGAAGTACATGAATTTTTGTCTTTCAGCTCAATTATGTCAAGAAGGTCGGCATGAGTAGATTCCCGGGCAACGCCGGGTAAACAGCACGGGGTATCTAAAAATAATTACGATTTAAATGTGTCCTTCTACTTATTTAACTAAACATAAAACACATTCATTTTCGTGTTTAAAAAATATACATTTATAATTATTTTTCCTTTTACTTAGTTGAATAACTAGACATAAAAACACATTAATTTTCATTTATTTAGGCGTAGCAGCGCACGCCGGGTATTAGCTAGTAATGACTAAAAGCTCCAAACTAAAATATACTGTACAGTTATAAGACCAGTTGCAATCTAATCTAGCGAAGCTTGGACACTCAAAGAAGCAGAAAAGCAAAAGTATTTGAAAGGAAAGTAATAAGAAAAATCCATAGAGTAATAAGACGAATCAAGGGGAATTCGAATAAATGAAGAAATAGACAGAATTATCAAAAACAGAAATATAATTAACTTCATTAAAGCACAAAGATTAAGCTGGATTGGACACATGTACAGAATCGATGGTAAAAAAGATCTACAAATGGAAGACTAAGCTAAATTGGACAACCAAAAAAAAAAAAAAAAAAAAAAGATGGGAAGCTGATGTTGTAAATTATATAAAAATGATGAAGTTAAAATATGATAAAAATTGTAACAAATGTGTCCAGGATAGAAAAATATGGAAATAACTCGTTGAGAAGACCAAAACATTCTCCAGTTGAAGCTGTAGCGCATTATTAAGAAGAAGACTAGGTGCCTCACTACGGCGAACTATCCCATTTTACTCACTGACAATTTTAGGGTAAATAAATAATAGTTTAAAAAACTAAAACAAGCTTTATTAGAAAACCGAACAAAAAAATTAAAAATAATTTTAATTTTCAACACACTTGGGATAAAATTAAAGTGGTAAGGTAAAGGTATCCCATTACAGGCCTCAGGAAGCCCTTGGGGTAGTGGGAGGTTAGGGCTCCCACTTTTCTGGACAATCGGCACTTGATGTCAGCCGGGTTGTCAGCCCTGCGTGACGGCCGTCTTTACCCCCAGAACAAGCGTCTGGTACTCATTTCCGTTAGAGGCTGAGTCGACCCCAGGGCCATAGTGCCGCCAGAAGGTTTGAGACAGTTTAAAAATCCTGACCCCACCGGGACTCGAATCCTCGACCTTCCCGCCTGTAGTGCAGTGCCTTAATCACTACGCTACGGCGTGCCCCCAAAATTAAAGTGGTCAACAAAAAATCATCTCCAACACATCTAGAATAAAACTAGAGTTATCTACAAAGAAGTAATTTTACCATCAAAAGCGTGGGGTGCTCTATATCAATTAATATATTTGATAATAAACATATATTGGTAAAAGTAAAGTCTCTAAGAAGAAAATGTAAAAACGATTAACTCTAGTTTTATTCTAGATGTGTTGGAGATGGTTTTTTTGTTGATCACTTTAATTATATCCCAAGCGTATTGGAAATTAAAATTATTTTTCATTTTTTTAGTTCGGTTTTCTAATAAAGCGTGTTGTTGTAGTTTTTAAACTATTTTTTATTTTTTATTTTTTAGATTGGTTTTCTAAGAGAGCGTGTTGTTTTATTTTTTAAAACTATTATTTATTTTTTTAATTTTTAGTTTAATTGATTGTCATAAACCGGAATCCCATGAAAATTTAATTGTTTTAATACTCTTCTAAAAAATCCTCCGAGCCGGATTTGAACCAGCGACCTATGGATTACTGAAATTACATTCCACTACAGTCCACCACTCTACCAACTGAGTTCTTACATCGATTGAACTAAACCTATTTCATCGGTTTTTATTTTTATGATTTCCTGATGATTCTGGCCAGGATAAAAAAAAAAATATTGTATTGTCATGGGTCCTTTACAAGTATACAAAGTTTTAAGTCGATCCAATGTTTTTAAGTGGGCGAAAATCATGTTGAAAGATTCCGTTATATAGGTAGATACAGGTCAAGCTAATATAAAGCGTGTAAAAAGCGTATCTAAATTAACTTCGTTAAGAACACTCCCACTAGATAGCACCCTAATCCTCAAACGGGAAAGTATGGCGTACAAAGGGAGATAGATATTATGTGTGTGTGTATATATATATATATATATATATATATATATATAATAGTCCACCGCTGTGGTCTCGAGGTAGCGTGCTGCCTTGTCACGCAGCGGGCCCGGGTTCGATCCCCGGTCGGGACAGTTTTTCTGGGTGAGGTTTTTATCGGGGTTTTTCCTCACCTGTAAGACAAATGTCAGGAAAACTTTAAGTCCCAAACGGTCCCCGAAATCATATGGCCATCATCATCATCATTCTCATCATCATTATCATCCATCACCGGTGTGGAAAGCAACGGGAAGCTACCACACGTACAATTCCCTAGTAAAGCTGCAAGCATAGCATGAAAATGCCATGATTGCAGTGAAAGACCTGCCCTCGGGCAGAATTACTATGGATGGATATATATATATATATATATATATATATATAGTAGCTGAGATGGGAGAATAATATAAACCATGATTTGAAGGAGGTGAAAGAAATAGGGAATGATTGGGAAATATTAACTCAGAATAGGGATGTACGGAGAGCATATGTCCGTGAATCTCGAGGCCCGATAATGCCAGTAAGTTACTTATATGTAGTAGTTAATGAAGAAAATACTACAGAGAATGTAAAAAAAAAATTGTCGTTAGGGTAACTTCCCAGTAGATAAATAGTTATTTACTTTTGTACCATCCGATACAGCGGAACATTGACCCGCTTTGTTTGTGGATGATTTGCGAACTAATGCCGTGCCATCTCGCGTACACTCGCTTCAAGTCCGTCTGTGGCGTTGAGGAGTGCAGTGTAATTGCCCCAAGTAAGCTGGGTAAGTGTCTCGCGCCGTAGCCGAGTGGATAAGGCAGGAAGACTTGGCACAAAGCTACGGGACTTGCGCTGGTTCGAGTCTCCACGGGGAAGACATTTTCTCATGGCGTTTCGGCAGTATGGGACCTGTGCCCGCCCAGCATCGTGAGGCAATTCGGTAGCTATAATAAGTAGCGGCTCCAGGTTGAAGAAACCAGCTATAACGTCTGGGGGACTCGATATGCTGATCACAGTTCACCCCTATACTGGCTGATCATCTAGGTCTGTGATTGACACATGTGGATGTGAGGCCAGCAGCCGACTGGTAGGCTAAGGCGCCAGGAGTTAAGCTGGATAAGTGCTTCATTTGCTATTTGTCCCTTACTATACAACAGTGTTGTTATAACTGCAGGTAAACTTTCCGCTGTGTCGTATAATATATAGCGAACTGTTAAAGCGATTTACTGAAAAAAATATAATTTTTACACAAATCAATACTTTAAGGGAAGAGAAAAGATTACGGGCATTTGAGAATAAAGTTCTTAGGAAACTTTTTGGACCAAAGAGGGATGATAAGTCATGCGAATGGAGAAAACTACATAACAGGAGCTATATGATCTTTATGGGAAACTAAATATAATAAGAATAGTTTGTCTCATAGACGGCGATGGACAGGATATGTGGAACGAGTTTAGAATTAAAGAGGCGCATTGGATGCTCCTTGTAGGAAAACCAGAGGGAAAACGACGAATAGATAGACCAAGAACGAGGTGGGAGAATAATATTAACCATGTTTTGAGGGAAGTAGATTATTCAGGGGATAATTAGAAAACTTTAGCTTAGTATGTAGAGCTTATATATGGGCGATATTGGGTTCGATAGTGCCAGTGAGTTAGTTACTTTAGCTTAGTATGTAGAGCTTATATATGGGCGATATTGGGTTCGATAGTGCCAGTGAGTTAGTTACTTTAGCTTAGTATGTAGAGCTTATATGTGGGCGATATTGGGTTCGATAGTGCCAGTGAGTTAGTTACTTTAGCTTAGTATGTAGAGCTTATATATGGGCGATATTGGGTTCGATAGTGCCAGTGAGTTAGTTACTTTAGCTTAGTATGTAGAGCTTATATATGGGCGATATTGGGTTCGATAGTGCCAGTGAGTTAGTTAGTTATGGCGATTTTGATTACGTTCAGAGCTTAACAAGTTATGTAACCAGCTATTTTCACTTTTATTATGGAAATTACATATCAAGGAATATAAAAACCCACCCAGAGAGCACTTTTCATGAGCACGTACAGAATTAATGAAATTTGAAAGCTACGTCTTAAAGTAGTGTGCGGTTTACTTTACATTGGATGTGAAGATGTTCCAGGGTCACGGAGTTTCTCCACCTGGTGTCCACGTCGGGATTCACTTTCGCGTATTAATTATTATCACCATACACACACAGTAAAAAAGTCTGTCACGCAAAATCCGCGTAAACCAAGCGAATTCCTCTAGATTACTAGCCCATTCGATAAGTAATGGCAGCGATTCTACTGTTGTTGTTGAGTAGTCTTTGTTGTATAAATCTGTAATATTGAAAGTCTCAAAATAGCAATATTTTGTGATTGCATTCACCGTTTCTCACATTTAATAAGTAATATCGCCTTGTCGGCCGCGGTGGACTAGTGGTTATGCTCCTTGCCTCTGGTCCCGAGGGTCACAAGTTCGGGATCGATGGATTTTTTTAGGACGGAAAATTCAAGGAGCATATCCTCCGGGAGGGACTTTATAAGCCGTGGGTCCCGTGTGTGAAGATCTTCAGGCTCGTAAAACGTCATTAAGCCTGAATAAAAACCCTCTAAGCAAAGTGTATCTACCTCAACGTCCTAATAATACCCTAGTTGCCTGATAGATGTCTCTTTGAGTCCGTGTGTAGATCGCATGTCATTCATGGCATCTATGTGCAAATAAGGTAACTAAAATTAACTTGGTCTAGTAACTCCTAACAAAGGAGAGGCTATGGGCCAACAATGGGCTACGCCATTAATTAAAAAATGTTCAGTAGGATTTGTTCAGAATTGGGAAGTAGTCATCCACCAAATTCACCAGATAGGAGCTCTTGTGACTATAACTTATTCACAAAGATCAAACAACATCTACGAGGCATTCGATTTCAATCAAGAGTTTATATCCAGAAAACTCTAGATCGATCAGGGAAGGAGATATCCAGAAATCGTGCTGCAGATGGAGTGCGCCGTATTAAAAAAAATAGCAACGTATGGTTGATTTGAGACGGTCAGAGGACAAGGGGTACAAGTGACAGAAACTTAGTTTGAAGAAAATTAAGTTTAAAGATCAATGAGAAAATAAAATTCCAGGAATATCTGATAAGTCTAATACATTGTGTTTATGTTCCTTATATATGAGTCCATTTATCCGTAAAATATGAACTGATTCAATATATACATTAGCCCATACTACAACATCTTTTTTGCATTAAGAGCCACTTGTACCCCTTGTCCTCTAAGCAATATTCTGAAATAGATTATCCAAGAAAAGTAGATTCATATCACAGTTTTTATTATGACCGGAAATACGTACTTATTCAAAGAGTTACATATTACAATATTAATTGAAAAATCTGTGATAAAGTTCATTGGACTTAAAGCTGCATTCATGGATACATTCTCTTATCCGCATCTCCACATTAATGTTTCCCTTCCTGTCTGTATATTGTTTGCCTGCATTCCTTCCTCTTTTTGCTTTATTTTTTATCCAATTTTCTCGTTTAATAATCCTCTTTAAGCCAACGTACAATATTGGAACATGTTCTTGTTCTGTAGGCCCTGTAATGCCGGGTTATTCATGCCATCTTCATTGGAATCAATCAGGATTAATCTTCATATTTTAAAAATCTTACCTTTATTATAAACATTATTAAATCGCAAATCCTGTAGATCTAAATCATATAATGTCTTTAGATTGTTAAATAATTTCCAATTATCTCAAAATATATTGGAAAAAACGATTAACTTATAATATATGCCTACAATTGTGAAAATATAGATTTTTGTATTGTATTGTAAGCCTATGTTTTCCCTTTACAGAGATTTAGGCGCTCTCCCCCTACAGGGAAGAATTTAAACCACACTAATTTACTTACACTTGTTTTCGTATAGATGTCATTTTGAGTGGTAGGGCCTACGTGGTCAGCGTTCCGCCTCATACTGACATCTAGGAAACCAAGGTAGTACTAGGTCGGGAAAATTCGGTAAATTTTGCTTAGAGGCCTTTTCATTCAGGCTTAAGGATTTTTTACGAGCCTGAAAATCTTCAGACTCAGGACCCACGGCTTAAAGTCCCTCCCGGAGGACTTGCTCCTTGGATTTTTCCGTCCTAAAAAATCCATCGATCCCGGCCGAGTTTGAACCCGCGACCCTTGGGACCAGAGGCAAGGAGCATAACCACTAGTCCACCGCGGCCGATTATATAGATAAAGTAGTTAAAATATTTTACTTACCATGAAGGCTGAGGTTAAGTTCATTCTCATCTTCATCACATTCCGATTCAGACATAATAATATTTGATAAATCAACAAACCTCAAAGAATCACCAGCACTATATTAAACACTAATAATAAAATAATAATCTTCACGTAAAATTTGTTGGAAACATTAAAAAAAAATACAACGCTCTAAGCTTGAGTACACCTAGCTGTTGGAAGCCAAGGAATGCAACTACAGACGTACCCCTTGTCCTCCAAGTAGAAGAGCTGTTTTTCTGAGTGATTTTCTAACTCCACTGTATGTCAGAATCTGTTAAACTCGCGCATATATCTCTTGGGCACCAAACAGTTTGTAATATTAGATAACCATTCCTGCACTTAACTCATTTTTTTAAAAAAGTCACTTGTACCCCTTGTCCTCTGACCGCCTCATTTGGCAAAGAGACTATCGTAATGTCGAGAGTAACCTAAATAAATGTTATAGTGTGTTGCCGGTACTTATCGAATTCCCTAGTATTATTCAATTCTGCTGATTTACGAATGTCTTTCTCGCGTCAATTAACGCCTATATATACTGTTATGTTGCGAGAAAATAAATATGGCCGCTAATCGATTTTTAAGTTTCGTGCACAGGTAAATCCGTATTTACGGAATATAATAATAGAATTCTGCTCATTTTTGGACAATATCTTTCTTATTTTATTTCAGTGCATATTATTAGTTTCGTTATGAAAAATCGAATATTGCGTCCGCTAGAGCGATTCCTACTCTTCATGGTATATCTTGGTAAGTGGCTTGCATGCTAAAATGGTCCCGAGACCTATGCCGGCAGTACTATTGCTGCCGAAAGAATTACCCATGCCGGAGAAGTCAAACGGGAAAAGCCAGACGAAAAATTACCTTGAACGAAAGAATAACTAACTTTCACCGTAAAAATATACCCGTTAAGATACACGGACATGGGTTCCAATGGTATGTATACCTTAGGAACATTTTTGAACCAAATAAAGATGAACAGGCAGGCGTATTGGAGACGAGTACACAACAGTGAGCTACATAATCTTTATCGGAAACACCACCGCTGTGGTCTCGGGGTAGCGTGCTGCCTTGTCACGCAGCGGGCCCGGGTTCGATCCCCGGTCGGGACAGTTTTTCTGGGTGAGGTTTTTATCGGGGTTTTTCCTCACCTGTAAGACAAATGTCAGGAAAAGTTTAAGGCCCAAACGGTCCCCGAAATCATATGGCCATCGCAATCATCATCATTCATATTCATCTTAGGTTAAGCTTAGGATTAGGGACTCTCCTGGCGCACCATTATCATCATCATCACCCATCATATCATCGGAGCAACGTAACCCCGCCTTCCAGGCGCCCCAACCTCAGAAGTGGGTTACAAGTATGCCATGCCAGGAGAGAAACCAGGAATGTCGAAAGACAAACCTGGGGCATCTGAAAAAAAAAATATATAATAAGAACAGTTAAGTCTCGTAGACTGCGATGGGTAGGACATGTGGTACTAATGGGGAATGGAAGAGAGGCATGGAAACTTATTGTAGGAAAAACGAGAGGGGAAGCGCCCAGTAGGCAGGCCAAGAATGAGGTGGGAAAATAACATTAACCATGTTTGAGGAGGGAAGTTGATTATACAGGAGATTATTGGAAAACTTTAGCTCAGGATAGATATTTATTGAGAGATTATGCCCGCGCGGCCATGAACTTCCAGGTTCCGTACTGCCAGTAAGTCAGTTAGAACGATTGTTAATGTTTGTCTCTGGTCCGATTTTGTACAGGACTATTAACAAACCGTTCTTACTATTTTTAATTGATTACCACAAGTCGAATTTGGTTCAGAAAAATCATATAACGCTGCAGCTAGAGTGTAAAAAAACACACACACACGCACGATCGCGCACACGCACGCACGTACACGCACACACGCGCGCACACACGCACACACATACACACACAAGCACACACACGCACGCACACACATTTTTATACATATAAATTCAGCCTGCGAAAATTTTGTGATTTATAGACTTCTAAATCTCTCTACAGATCTTCATGAAATTTGTATATAGGAGCTGTACATGTTTTCAGGTACAGCGAGTGTTTACCTGCTATCTGTTTTGCTCTAAAACTATAAGGTGCAGCAGTTTACCCAGAACGAACATTTAAAAATCGCTCTAGTGGTCGCAATTTTTGAATATTCACAACGAAATTCAGTATATGGTATTAAAATATACCGAGGTAGGTATCGTCTAAAACTCAGCGACATACGACCATAAGTTGGGATTTACCTGAAATTCAGAGTTGAAAATCGACTCTAGCAACGGTCATATTTGGTTCGTCACAATGTATATCATAGAATTTAATTAACCTGTAATTTTCTTTTTTGCGCGATAGTGCGTTTTGTCGTACTTACAGCAATGACGACCATGATTGAATTTTCAACTTCCTATATTTCGGGATTGCCAACCTAAATACCTATACTGTAATATTACATTTACAACCCACGTGCGGGAAGTAAAATCACTGCCCTCTATGTATACTACGTACAATGTATATATACAAATTTCCAAAAGGTAGTGTTAATATACATTATACGAAACAAATCACTGCATTTAAAATGAACTGAACTTTATTTGAAACAATATAAAACAAATACGTACTTGCTTGCGGTCATTCTATCAATAATAATGGTGTCTTGGCCTCCCGTACTTTCAAGTAATAAACATTGCCCACATTGTTAACGTTACTCAGTTGTTTATAATGAACGCACCTATTTCCAACAAAGATGTTATTATTTCACTACTATTTATTATTTTGAAAACAATTATCGCGCAAAAAATAATGTACAACGCATGTTTGTGAAGTGTTTTACAGAATCTCGGAAATTAAAAAACTCGCTATCGCTCGGTTTTTAAACATTTTCCTCAATCCTGTAAATACCACTTCCCAATTTTTGTCTCGTGATATACCATCCACTTATTCAACTAAAAAAAAAAAATCAGTCATAGCAGCGCACACCCAGTATTAACTAGAAACCATATATATATATATATATATATATATATATATATACACAGTCAATATGTCCAATTCACCAATTAATGTTTTAAAATGGTCAACACGTTTCCACAGCCAAGCTGTCATTCTCAAGACCAGATATTGACTGAAGACAAAATTGATAATAAATAAATAAACAAATTCAGTTAAAAACAAACTGCGTCATGTTTATTTATTTATTATCAATTTTGTCTTCAGTCAATATCTGGTCTTGAGAATGACAGCTTGGCTGTGGAAACATGTTGACCATTTTAAAACATTAATTGGTGAGATTGGGCATATTGACTGTATATAGGCCCTATATTTTAATATTTTATCACCAAGAAGATCACTTGTGTATTAAATATATAGGCCTATAGATATTTGTTTTTTTATGATCATTTTCGGTGTGTAGTCCATAACATCAATGAAGATATGTAAAAAATTAAACAACCTCAATAGCTATATTATTGGAATTCCCTACAACTCCACAGGCGCGATAAGATTAGAAGGTCCTTGGTGTACCACCCGGCAGATATTTTTTAAACACAGCCTTGGTGCATCACAATTGTTCTCTGGAAATCATTTCAAAGTAGGTTTCAGCATGCCATGGTTGACAGTTCCCTTGTTAGATATCACGTGAAGAAATGACATACATTTTCAATAACAACATCGACATTTGATACGACGCAGGGGACAGCTATCCCTGGGAATTACATCTATCAGTTTCACTGCTTAAATATTGAATATCATTAAACTTGTTTATTTTAGTTTATCATTTTAAAAAGTGAGAAAAAATTGACATGACATCAAAATAATTGATTTGGTGTTTACTTGATCAAAATCCATGATGTTTATTAACTACATAAAATACTATCTCTTTTAACTTCCGTTTCATTTTCTGATAGTCTTAATTCACTTCAATAATTTCTATTACACCTTCAAAACAATAGGCCTATTTCTTGATTTCATATTCGGGAGGTCTCGGGTTTCAAATTCCGATGCAGACCGACCTGACAGTTTTTTTTCACCTTTTTTTCTTATTCTGAACACAAATTTGGGTTTGGGTTTGGTTACCAGGCCCTATTTCACCATATTTACCATTTCACATGATTAAATATAAATGAAAATATTATTTTCATTATATAATAAAATAATATTAAGATTTGTCAACATATTTACCTAATGCCTTATTTAGGCCTATAAGCGATAGATTAATTCATTATAGTTTATTACCTTCTTTGCATTTTTTATTTCTTTTTTATGTATAGTAGATCCGAGCTGCTATTCTTCTGTGTATACATTCTTTCATTAGTTTAATTTCAATTGTATTTAATATTATTAAATTATTAGACATTATTTTCATTATTGTTTAGTTTGTCAGATAATTAATTGTATAGTATGAACTATTATTGTATTTTCTTGTATTTAAATGTAACATATGTTTGTCCTGGTGAGTGGAAGAGAAGGTCACATGGCCTCCACCAGGCAAAATAAATAAAATATAGGCCTAAGTTAAATGCTTTTATCTATTTTTGTGGAACAATACGCCGGACTTGAGGTATTAAAGCTTTACAAAGTGAAGGCTTTACCAGATTTACTCTATGGATGTGAGAACTAGGTTTTAAGAAAGAAAGACGAGGTAACAATTGAAGCTGCTGAAATGTTTGTAAGATTTGTAGCTGGCTGTACATTATTGGATAAAAAGAGAACTGAAGATATTAGGTCAGAAACGTACAACATATTAGACATAATAAGATGACCACCGCTGTGGTCTCGAGGTAGCGTGCTGCCTTGTCACGCAGCGGGCCCGGGTTCGATCCCCGGTCGGGACAGTTTTTCTGGGTGAGGTTTTTATCGGGGTTTTTCCTCACCTGTAAGACAAATGTCAGGAAAACTTTAAGGCCCAAACGGTCCCCGAAATCATATGGCCATCATCATCATCACCATCATCATCCTTCACCGGCGTGGAAAGCAACGGGAAGCTACCACACCTACAATTCCCTAGTGAAGCTGCAAGCATAGCATGAAAATGCTATGATTGAAACGAAGGACCTTTCTTTGGGCAGAATTACTATGGATGGAAGATGACATCAAGTCAATTGGAGGGAGCACGTACAACGCATGTCAGAAACATCAATTACGAGAACAATATACAACTACGATTCTCGCGGAAGAAGAAACCCAGGAAGACCTACAAAAAGATGGCGGGAGCAGTTTTGATAGGAGTTGGACCAGACCACATAGCTCATAACGTAATGTAGATGATGAATATACAAGTACATAAAATAAGTAGACGCTATACAATCTATTGCCTCTAGTCCCAAGGGACGCGGGTTGAAACCCTGCAAGGGTCGATAGATTTTTTTGGAAAAATGCAAGGGACAAGTCCTTCGGGAGGAACTTTAAGCTGTGGGTCCCGAATCTGAATTTTTTCATAAAAGAACTGCAACCCTGAATAAAAAGGCCTCTGTGGAAAATTTAACCGACTTAGATAACTATTAACTCACTGGCACTATCAAACCCATAGGTTAATGGAAGCGCGGACATCCCTATCCTGATCTATCCCTATCCCTTGTACAACTAATTCCCTTGAATCATGGTTAATGTTATTCTCCCACCTCATTATTGGCCTATCTATGTGACACTTTCCTTCCGGATTTTCCATTCCCCCCTTTCATTTTCCACTCGCGCCACATGTCCTACCCACCACAAAGCCTCAAATACCGACCTTCACTAAGTCTACTTATTTTGAAGAACTATTTCTGTCTGTTTTAACCAGTATACTTGTTTTTTTTTCATGTCTACTTTATCTTTGCAAACGCTTCCATAACTATGGCAAACTTCATTCTTCTTCTTCTTCTTTTTACAAGGATTAATCCTTATTGGTTCGTTCCGACTCCAAGTATCATAAGCTGTTGAGTCCATCTCTTTCGTGGGCGTCCCCGATCTCTTTTTCATCTTCTCGGTTGATATTTCAGACTTTTCCTAAGCAATGTGTTAGGATCCATTCTGCAGACATGTTCATACCATTTCCTCCTGTACTCTTCTTTATCTGTCAAACTGAATATTTGTAGTTCTTTACGAATATCTTCACTTCGTTTTTTATCCATTAAAGTATATCCTGCCACAAATCGTAAATATTTCATTTCTGTTGTTGGTAAACTTTATTAATAATTATATTATATTAAACAGGAGACGATTGGAAAACATTAGCTCAGGACAGAGGTGTGTGGAGAGCTTATCTCAGCGCATATACAGGTTCGATAGTTGCAATGAATGTGTGAATTATTATTAATATACAAATTTCTGTTTGCAGAATTTGTATCAACACAGAACTGTGGATCCCCGAAATCTCAGGCCTATGAGAAACATGGATTGTGATTCGTCAACAGTAAGTCCCTTCAAGTACATGAGCGACCATCCACTGTAAATCACTTTCCAAGATCTTACGTACTTTAATCAACACTGTGGGAAATAATATCTTGAGATACAGGAACAGACTCAACTGATTCTGAACCTAAAAAGTTCATGAAGATGATGATAATGAAGAAACAGTAGCTTGGGAGTTGTTTTACACGTGTGGCGTGTGAGCACGTGTTCGTTCCACTAGCTGACATTCTCAGTGATGGGAAAGCTATTTAATATTCTCCCATTCCTTTCCCTTCGATGTCATCTAATTACAGAGAGAGGAAGGCAGGGATCAATTCACAAAAATAAAAATATAAATTTAACCCTTCGCTTTCCATTAAGATGAGATCTAGACCTCTCACTTCCACAGCCACACGTGAAACAAGGTCACAAATCTTAGCCCACAAACCGGAGTCTAACATGTACACATAGAAACATACACACAACTATCAACTGTTTTACGAGAAAAACGCAGGTAGAATATTAGAATTTATCATAAGTAATGCCACGAGTGGTTCCCAAATTATCGATAATGAATTTATCTAGAGAATTTGGAAATCAAGAGTGGCATTTGTAGGACTATTTAACGAATAACATTAAGCTGTTTACTCATTAATCTTATTTAAATAGGGCTATTTTAAAATATTTATATATTTAATGTAAACGGCGATGTTTGAAAACAAATGAGAAACGTTTGTTATGTTTCACTTGTTCATCACTGCAACGAGATCATATTATTTATTGCCAATGGATCGCAATATTGTAAGAATGCACCTTTTGGAGAAAAAATGAAACACATCACACTGTATATTAATTAATTTCTGATGTCTTATGATGTAAATATGTCAATTATATTTTTCTGGAACGTTATTACCTGGGAAATAATACGTTTAAGAAAGTGCAATCAGTGTTTTTTTGTGGTATAATCAATTGCTACAAATGTTTTTTATTATATCCCGCAACCACTATCTGGTTACATTCGTGCACTATATATATAATCTGGTAGCTACATGCATTCTAGAATTGTTACATCGTAATATATAAATTGTTATATTTAACGTATTTCTTAGAGAGTCAGTCACTCCAAAATAATGGTCTGACCTATTTAGAATGTTAAAAAAGGAGCTTGATTTTAAAGTGATAAAATTAAATTGATAAAATCGAGGTGAAAAACGACTGTGATTGGCTGTAAATAAAAATTCATTGAAATCTGATTGGTCATTGACTCCCGTTTGGGACATGAGTTAAATAGTCTATAAAAATGAGCGTGAGTCTGTTTTCCTTTATGAATTCAGAAAACTACTTGAATGGGATTGCTTCCATCACATACATAATTTTTCTGGGACAATTAACGTATGTAAACACATTACTCTACGTACTCTAGTGCCGGAGCAAAGTAAATAAAGGGCATCGGTGCACTAAAAAAGTCGCTTTTTGGACGGTTAAGTGACTTACGCTGCCTAAACCATAACACATACATCAACTTAATGTACACAGATTCGAATATCACAGAAAAATCTACAAAAAAAAAGTCCGCGACAGCATAGCCTCTATCTTATACAGATAACTCACAATAACCATGTTTGTCTTTCAGCTCATTTATAACAAGAAGATTGGGATCAGTAGATTCCCGGGCAACGCCGGGTAATCAACAAGGGGTAGCTATATAAAATAATTACGATATAAATTTATAATAATTGTTATATTTACTTATTCAACTAAACATAAAACATATTTAATTTATTTAGGCGTAGCAGCGCAGCCGGGTATTAGCAAGTTTACAATAAAATTAAGGTTTCTGTTTATTTTACCTTAAAATATGCACCCAGAAATTATGGAAACCTGAGGGAAAACGAGGCAGAGGAATACCTAAAACTTCCTGGAGTCAGAAGATATATTCATTTATAAATGAAGGAGAAACATCTAAAACCAGGAGATTGGATGGACCGACAAAATTGGCTATCAGACGATGTCAAAGACATTAAATAACCGATGTACTATCTAAATTTGCTAGATTTTTAATGCGCGGTAATTGAAGTGGAGGATTTTATTAACATATGCGGGTTGAAACAAAAGTCATCAAACTAATTAACTATAGTGGTTTCATAATCACAAGAGGTTTCAAGATCATGTGATGAAAAGTGTAGAAATAGGTGTCGAAGTAACCATGTTAATAGAAAGGTAGTTCCAATAATAACATGTAATCCGTGACCCAACCTCAACTCCATGCAGCTGCGCAGTCGATATCACCGGCTTATCATGCGACTGTCACGTGAGGAGTTAACTTATAAGGAGGGAAGTTGCATCAATGAATATAGGACCAGTTATATGTCCTTGAAATCTCTGGCTAATATGAAAACACTATAAATATAGCTCAATCAGAAGGAAAACGTCCAGTAGGTAGGCCAAGAAAATAAAGGGAAAACAACATTAAACCTAATTTGAGGGAAGTTGACAATATAAGTGATGATTGGAAAACACTACCTTAGGATAGGAATGTATGGAATGTTTATGTCCGTGCGGCCATGGACCTATGGGTTCGACTGTGCCCAGTGAGTTAGTGAGTTGAACTGCAAATGTCACAAGTTAAGCATTTAAAAATCCTACATTTTAGTGAATTATAAAGGAAGTGTTCTCTTGAAAACATAAAAAAAAATAGCCTATATATGTTTATTTCTTAACTTTTTTCAGAACAAAATTCGACATAGGCCTATAGCAATCAATTAAAAATGTAAGGTTGAGTTTGTAAACCATTGAAATCAGACCTTTAGAAGTAATTCACCTCAAACGAAAATTTAAAAATTGCTATAGCGTCGCAATTTTCAATGTTTAGCAACGAAACTCAATATAAGCTATGCTATTGAAATAAAATGAGGAAATGCATTAAAAAAAATCTACGAATAGAAGTGGGTTTTACGTGAAACCCTGAATTAAAAAATCGGTGTAAGAGCCGCCATATTTGCGTTGTCACAATGTATATATATATATATATATATATATATCCATCCATAGTAATTCTGCCCGAGGGCAGGTCTTTCACTGGAATCATAGCATTTTCATGCAATGCTTTGCAGTTTTACTACGGAATTATGATATGTGTAGTAGCTCTCCGTTGCTTTCCACACCGAGGGATGATAATGATGATGATGGCCAGATGATGTTCGGGGATCTTTTGGGCCTCAAAGCTACCTGATATTTGTCTTACAGGTGAGGAAAAACTCCAGAAAAAGTCTCACCCAGGAAGCTTGTCGCGACTGGGAATCGAACACGGACCCGCTGCGTGACAAGGCAGCATGCTACTTCGAGTCCACAGCGATGGATATATATAGGGAAGCTCGGGTAATGTGGACCCTTCTGTTTGAGTGGACCCTGTTAATATCTTCTTTAATTGATGTTGTCCTCGAACAGAAAATATTTTAACTTCTTCCCTTAATCGTCTTTGACCGGTTGAAGGCCAGTTTCTTTTATTCTTTGTGCGAAGAAGGGTTTATTTGTGATATTTATGAAAATGGCCACTTTAAAAGTTTTTCAAGCTAACAAATCAATTCTTAATTTCTGCTGTTGAATGTTACAAATGTTGAAAAAACTCCTAAATATATTATATTATGTAGACACTGTTTTAATATACTGACGGGTTTGGTTTGATATTATGTGACATGGTGGCTGTATAAAATAATTAAACATAACAAAGGTATTCGGTTAATGTGGACCCTCTGGGTCCACTTTACACCAATACGTATATTTTATCAACGAGGATGCTATCTGTAAAAAACCATTCACTTAATTAATTCTATGTAATATCCTTGTAATTTTACTAAACCCAAAGACCGTCGGTTTCTGCAGTTGAATGACGTGTGAATGTTATAATCAACAATAATTTTTCAAAACATTAAATAAATATCAACGCTTTTTAATTATGATCAGCCATAAATATTTTCACATTAATCTGTGTCTGTCTGTGTAAATTAACAGAGTAAATAAACTTAAAAATAAACTAAAAGCTAAGGTGGACTCCGGGGTCCAGTTTACTCGAATATGGAGGTTAAAATGGACCTTTCTTGTAATGTAAAAAAGTTTATAAATTATGAAGATGTTTCCATATTTGAATAAAACAACAATGCTATTTCATAGTTACAACACTAATGATAATCACTGTAATTAAACAAAATTCAAATTCTTAATTAAAAGAAGAAAAACAAATAAATTCAAAACAGGGGTCCAAATTACCCGAAGTTCCTTTATATATCATACTATTTAATTAACACTTAGATCAATAATATTTCCTTTAAAATGGAATGATTAATTTCATTAATATCCTAAATAAAGCAATGGAAAGATGAAACATTATAAAAATGTATGTCAAATTATACAACAATATGAAGCAGATAATAACTTACGGTTATGCATGGTTTATTTTCACTGCATTCGAAATCATTTAAACAAGCTGAGATAAAAAAATTGAGTTTCTCCAATTGAGGGTCAACAAAAGAAAGATGCTTCTGTAAACCAACAAAATCGGAACATAAATTCGACTTGTTGATGAATTGGTTTAGTTTACGCAGTTTTTTTAGTGATTTCTAGAAATCGATGAAAGGAAACGCATTGTGGAGCGGAAGATGTAGTCATTACCATCTGCTTGACACGATCACACAGCTAACTTGGGGAAAGTACATTATAATTAATTACAAGAGAGCAAATTGTAGTTCTAAATAAAGAACGGAAGTTAACCTTTAACTGTAATTAAAACCTAATCACAATTATCACATTAGAGACTTAAAAATATCTCTTTCTCTATCTTCATAACCTTTCTCTTTGGATGTACTTTTAAGGTGCTCCTGTGGGCGCATCCCAATTGAACCATGGATCACTATTTATCTCCTATTTGGACCAAGAATGTATAGTAGTGAAATTTATTTTAGGAATTAATTTTGGATACTGGAGAAACAATAAAATCTTGTCGTGAGATCACATATTTAGGAATTAAAATAAATAAAAATGGAAGTTGTGAAGAGGAAATAAATAGAAATAATAAAGGAAAATTTGCAATTGCTTGCCTCAATGGTATATTGTTGGATAAAAATATAAGTAACAAAAATAAAATTAATATATGTCATATAATTGTTAAAAGCATAATATTACTTATGGGGCAGAACTTTGGCCATTAACAACAAAAACAAATGAGTATCTTTTGGCAACGGAAATGGATTGTATATGAAGGGCAGCAAGAATTTCAAGAAGAGAAAAAATTAGGAACTCAGTTATAAGGGAGAAAATGAAGATTGAAGACACTATTTTAGATTATATTAAAATTCAGCAGTTAAGATGGTACGGACATGTCCAACGAATGGAAGAGGATCGGTTACCAAATTCTGTTTTGGAATGAAAACCTGAGAGAAGACGAGGCAGAGGAAGACCTAGAACCTCCTGGAGCCAGGGAATATATTTACATATGAAGGAGAAACATTAACAACCAGGATATTGGATGGACCGACAAATTGGCTATTAGGAATCGGACAATGCCAAAGACATTAATCAACCGATGATCTAATTTATTTTAGGGCAAAGTCGGCTAATTTCGTGAAACGGATAATTTCGTATATTCTTTCTTTCGCTTGTAACGAGGTTGTACTGGCAACAAAAACAAATTATTTTTCTGTCTCATAGATGGCACAAAGTCTACTTTCTTGCTGTTTTCATATTTGTGATAACAGGGTTCCTTAGGTGTATTTTATGTTAATTTGTAGAGGAAGTGTTTAATTCATTTTTAGAAGTTGTTAAATTTAATACTTGTCTGTGTTTGAAGAACAGTTTGGAGTAGACATTCTTCGACACTAAAAGTGAACGGATACAATGTGATATTTGTAGATGTGATTTAAGATGCATTGGAAATAACGTGGAGAATGATTGTATTTACTCTAATACTATCACGAAATTACCCGAGATCTTCAACCTTCCAGAAAAAAATAGATATGTAATTTATGTCATATTGGCAATAAAATAAAATACATATATTCGACATCTCAGCATATATATTTAATTCATTTATCCTTAACTTTAATTTTCCTAAGTCTCTAACCAGAAAGTTTCATAAGTAATGTCAGGAATTATTTCCAAATAATCGATAAATTCAAGTGACTCCTGAATTTATCTAGAGGATTTGGAAATCAAGAGTGGCACTTGTTAGGACTATTTAACGAATAAAATTAAACTGTTTACTCAAAAAATCATTATTTAAATAGAGTTACTGGTATTTAAAAAAAATATGTATTTAATGTAAACGGCGATGTTTTAAAACAAATCAGAAATGTGAGGTTATGTAATTTACTGCAACTTGATCATATTATTTATTGCCAAATAAGATCGCAATATTGTAAGAATGCAAGTAATGAAACACGTCAAACTGTTTATTATAATCAACATTATAGGTTATTAATTTATTTTGCTAGTAAACAACTCGGTAAAATTACGGAATCTGTTCATTATTTGTTATATTCAATGTATCTGTTGGAGAAAAATAATGCTCTGACCTGTTCGGAATATTAAAAAGGAGGAACTTTTTTTATCACAGAAGCAGGAGTTGATAAAGATAAATAGATAAAGAGCGAGGTGAAACAGGACTATCACTGGTTGTAAAACAAAATTCATTGAAATGTGATTGGTCATTGATTACCATTTGGGACATGAGTTAAATAGTCATTATATTAAGATATAATAGAAAAAAAGATGGCGGAAGAAGCCGTGGGTGAACTAGTTTCGGTCATATTTGATCACTTAGAAAAGGTTAAAAAAACACTGAATTCAAGGAGTAACATGGATAAAACTTTAAAAGAAGAGACAATTAAATCGGCGAGTGAAATGAATGGCATGTTAAACAAAATAGGTGGCATTTTTATGGGTCTAGAACGTACACCAAAGTAGAAGTAAGGAGATGAAAATCCTGCCTCCTATCCCTGGATATCAGTGGCGCCTTTGACAATGCTTGGCACCCAAGTATCAAAGCGCGTTTACGAGAAATAAACTGCCCTTCAAACATCTATAATATCATAGTGGACTTCCTGCATGACCGTACAGCTCACTTCAGACAAGGAAACTCTTCAAGGAGTAAGAACGTCACCGAAGGATGCCCCCAAGGATCTGTCTCAGGTCCCACTCTGTGGAATATTTTAGTAAGTGGACTTATTTCAGAGCTGGCAGATGTACCCGACCTGAAGACCATGGGGTATGCAGACGACATAATGATTATACTAAATGGTATTTCCCATGATCACATACTAAAGACGCTCCAACTAACACTGCAAATCCTGCAAGATTGGTGTTGCAGAAACAAACTTGTAATCTCTAAGGAGAAATCTTCTCCAATGCCTATGTACGTCAGAAAGAAAGACACATAAGCCAATCACCCAATAGTTACAGAATGGGGCCTAAATGTGGTAACTAAAATGAAATATTTGGGTGTGATGATAGACCACAAAATGGACTGGTATCCCCATTCACTATACCTGGAAAATAAAATACTACATCTCCGAAATATGCTAGTCAGATGTTCCAAGGCGACTTGGGGCATGTCCTTCCATCATCTTATGACAATCTATCATCAAGCCATTCTCCCTATGATACTGTATGCTGCAGATTCCTGGAGCCCACAAATCTCCAAACGGGCTAAAACCAAATTGAATCAAATACAAAGGCATTTTCTTCTTTTCGCAACAAAAGCATACAGAACAGTTTCATATAATGCTCTCCAAGCTCTAGCATGCGTCATGATCATGGATCCAACAGTACTCCTACATAACTACATTAAAGCAATATCCAGAGGCCAGCCACCTATACTGAAACGAACTGAAATGCCAACGAACTAATAAAAGGAATTCATCCCAAAGATAGCTATATAGAAATAGATTCAACTGGAACTGTAGGGAATGCCGACTACGTTATATTCACGGATGGGTTCAAAACGGCTAAGCATGTGGGAGCAGGTATGATAGCCGAGAAAAACTCAAAGGAGGTATTTACCAATATGAAAAGACTTGACATAGAATGCTCAGTCTTCCAGGCAGAACTCCTTGGAATCCAAATGGCAGTTGAATGGATTTAACTACAAAAATATGTAACTTCAACATATGCTATCCACGTAGATTCACAAGCCGCTCTTTTAGCCATAGCCAACAGATAGGCAACCAACCCTTTGGCGATCCAAATCAGAGAAAAGCTAATCGTACTCAAAAAGACGGGTAAGATTGACCTCCACTGGGTTAAAGGTCACGCAGGTCTTCGAGGGAATGAGGAGAGCTGACTATCTGGCTAAAATAGCCGCTAGCTACAAAACTACTATCGGCTACAACTCCATCCCTATAACACGAGGCAAGCAGTTATTAAAAGAATACTATGATACAATCTGGAATTTAATTTACACCAAGGCAAATGTCGCCTTCCATACCAAAATGTTCATCCCCAACATATCTTATAGACTCTCTCTATCTCTATGGCCTTACTATATAACCACACAATTTCTCAACAACCATGGACTATTTAAATCCTACCTACACAAAATGAACAAAACTGCTTCACCTTATTGCAACTGCCCAGAAAAATCACTGCAGATTGCCCACCCTTCTGATGACTGAATGCAACATGTTCTCCAGAGATCGACCAGCTATACTACAAATTGCTACTCCGCCAAATATTCTGAAGTTCCACTTTAACACAGTCAACGTTGCAGAATTTCTTACGAGGATCTTCCGTCAACTACAAGAACAACTAGAACAATAATTGAACAATTGTAAAACTGTAAATATCCCGTGATATACCATTGGTGAAATACGGGGTGTAGCATATATGTAAATATAGGCTATATATATATATATATATTATAATATATATATATATAATAGCCTAAAACCTTAGTATCACGAAATTGGCCGAGCTTTTTTTTTTTTTGAATGAGAGGAAATACATATATTTTCATTTACATAGTGCACGGGTCTGTTTGGCCGTACATGCATATTCTTCCTGTACAAAAAAAAAAGCTACAACATATAGGCTACACAAAACAGTTATAAAAATCACCTTATTCACCCACACACACACACACACACACACACACAGAACGTCATTAAATAAGTTAGGTCTACTACTAGAATATTCATTTTTCTCGAGAACTAAATTTATTCTATATCATTAATAGTTTTCTTTTCTCATTTTTCTATAATTGTAGATTTCATTTTACTAGTGGTTCGCCAAGTGATCGAAATTAGACCACATCATTATTGTGCAGTATTCTCCATTCACATGTCTATTTGGTCTCTCTTTGGAAAAATAAGCATTGATAAATCTAAAGCTCGTCAATATCTGCTAAAAAATAGCTCACTATTAAGCAGTCTTCTCTATTCACCTGTCTATTCCACTTTCTTTGGCAAAATAAAATATTATTGATAACACTAGAGATCCTCAATAGCTGCTAAAAAAATAAATCGGTTGAAAAACAGAGGAGAAAAAGGTATTGAACTGTTTTTGCTTTACGTATATATAAGTTATATAAAATAAATGTATTTTTTATGTTTAGTTGAATAAGTAAGAGAGAAAATAATTATAATTTTATAATTTTTTAGATACACCGTGCTGATTACCCGGCGTTGCCTGGGAATCTACTTATCCTGATCTTCTTGACATAAATGAGCTGAAATGCGAAAATTAATGTGTCTTATGTTTAGTTAAATAAGTAGAGGGAGAACATTCATATCGTAATTATTTTTAGATACCCCGTGCTGTTTACCTGGCGTTGTCCGGGATTCTACTCACCTCGATCTTCTTGGCACAATGAGCTAAAAGACGAAAATTAATGTACTTCTTATGATTAGTTTGAATAAGTAAAATGAAAAATGATTATAAATGTATATCGTAATTATTTTAAGATTCCCCGTGCTGATTAGCCGGTTTTGCCCGGGAATCTACTTATCTCGATCTTCTTGGCATAAATGCGCTATAAGACAAAATTCGTTATTGTGAGTTATCCGAAAAAGAATACCCGCCATGTGCTGCTATGCTTGCACAGGAATCTACGTAAGCTACTTGTCTCGATCTTCTTTGGCACAAAAATAGTTATTGTGAGTTATCCGTAAGAGATAAACATATGATGTCGCGGACTTTTTTGTAGAGCTTTTTGAGATATTCAATTTTGTGTAGCCTACATTAATTTGGTGTATTTGTTATGGTTTAGGCACCGTAAGCCATTTAAGCGTCCAAAGAGCTACATTTTTCACGTTTTCCACTACAAAGGGAGATTTTTAAAGGTGTAGGAGTTGAGTATCACAACTCTCTTATAGCCTATGTTCATCCGGAAAATCTTCTGAACGTTTTACAAAAAGCCCCATCACAATCGGATGAACGGTATAGCCCGCGCATAAAGTACGAACAAACAAACAAACATTAATATCTATATATTAAATTGATATTTCATTCGTTAGATCTAGAGTAAATAAAAATATATTGTAAATAATAATTGTATTCATAGTAATAATAATTGTATTGTATCATCATCATCATCAATCCGGTATCATGGCAGCTGCCGCCGTCTTCCGGAAACCCAAACGCCATTCCTCTCTATCCATCCATTGATCTTCTCTCCATTCCTCTGATATTCATAGCTGCTTGTACCCCTTCTATCCAAGTTTTCTTCGGTCTTCCTCTCTTCCCTCCTTTCCATTGGGATCCATTCCATAACAATTTTTGGCAATCTTTGCTCTGGCATTCGTTTGACATGACCATACCACTGCAATCTTTTCTTTTCTATGATGTCTAATGATGTCCGGCTCCTCTTGTACACCCATAATTTCCCTTATTTCTTTATTTAGTTTTCTATCCATTCTAGATTTTCCAGATGATCTTCTTAAAACATCCATTTTTGTACTTAAAATTCTTTTCATTTCCCTGGTAGGAATTTGCCAGACTTCAGCACCATATGTTAAAATGCTCTGAATTATGTTTGATATATTTTGTAATTTTCTATTTTTTGTAATATTTTTGCTCCACCAAACAGAGTTTAAAGCATTTATTGCTTATTTTGTTTGTGCGATTCTATTTTATAATTGTATTGTAGATACACTATGTAATACTTAGTCCACCGCTGGTAGCGTGCTGCCTTGTCACGCAGCGGGCCCGGGTTCGATCCCCGGTCGGGGCAGTTTTCTGGGTGAGGTTTTTATCGGGTGTTTTCCTCATATGTAAGACATGTCAGGAAAAACGTTAAGGTCCAAACGGTCCCCGAAATCATATGGCCATCACCGTCATCCTTATCATTATCATCATCACCATTATCATCCTTCACCAGTGTGGGAAAGCAACGGGAAGCTACCACACATACAATCCCCTAGTAAAGCTTCAAGCATAGCATGAAAATGCTATGATTGCAGTGAAGGACCTGCCTTCGGGCAGAATTACTATGGATGGATGTAATAATTTTGATTATTGTAATGTAGATGTTAATAGTAATTCTTATTTAAAGAGTTTGAGTGGTAGACAAGACCTTATGGCCTTAACTCTGCCACATAAAATAAAGCTATTATTATTATTGTTAATAATAATAATATTATTAATAATAATAATAATAATAATAATAAATAATAATAATAATAATAATAATAAAACTGGCAGCAAATGAAAGCCTGGGTATCAAAACCAAATGGAATCGAAAAAAAGGACTACGGATATGGGACGAAAACATAAAAAAAGTAATTGATGATAAACGTGAAGCATACAAAAAATTTCTGTCTACAAAAAAAGATGAAGATAAAGTAGAGTATCATAGGAAGAGAGCCATAGCTAAAATTGAAGTTCGCAAAAAACATAGACAAAGCTGGGAACAATTTGTCTCATTTTTGGAAAATTATATCACTAGGCCTCAACCAAAAATATATAAAGTTTTAAAAAATTTAAATAATGATTCAAGAGAAAATGCACATTTAAATTGTATATCTAAAGAATCTTGGCTTACCTATTTGCAAAGATGAAGCTATGGTTTCAAGCATTTGGCGCGAGGGAATTACAACGTACATAAGAGAAAAATTTGCGTCTAGATCGTTAACTCGCCTCGGTAGCTCAGTTGGTAGAGCACTTGGCCCGGAAAGCCAAGGGTCCCGGGTTTCGAGTCCCGGTCTAGGCGAAAATTTTTCTCTTCAAATATTTTGGCTTACCTACTTTCATCATTTATGGACACAAAAGGATGATTTATTACAAATACCATCTCTAATAACACTGCTTTGGAACAAATTTCTATAGATGAATTAATGATGTTTGTTAAATCATTAAAAAGTAACAAAGCTCCCGGAGAAGACCACATTAATCAAGAATTATTTAAATTTTCAACTAAAATTTTTTAGACAGATTTCTTATTCTCCTTAATATGATATGGGAAGGACAAGAACCACCACAAAGCTGGAACAAATCCATTGTAATACCAATCTTCAAAAAAGGAAGTCGCCAAATCAAAGATAACTATCGTGGAATTAGCTTGTTGAACTCTGGATATAAAATTTATGCTAATATAGTTAAGAATAAATTGAGGAAAATTTATGAAAATATAATTGGAGAAGAGCAGAATGGATTCAGAAAGGGTAGATCTTGTACAGATGGATTCTTTACTCTAAAACTACTATTAGAAAAGCACAAGGAATTCAATATAGAAACTCATATCGCCTTCGTTGACTTCATAAAGGCTTTTGACAAAGTAGACAGAAATATATTACTACAAATTTAGCTGATGATAACGTTCCACAACAATATATTACTAATATCTTCAACATCTATAAAGATAATGAAATCTCTGTTAAACAAGATGGCAAATTATCTCTTGGGAAAAGATCAACACTGGAGTAAGACAGGGATGTGGACTTTCACCGGTGCTTTTCATTATATACATGAATAAATTAATAAATGAATGGAAGAAAACACAACGAGGATATATACCCATCAATAGGAACCTCAAACTCGATGCTATTCTTTTTGCAGACGATTTAGCTCTTCTGGCACTTTCCGAAAATGATTTGCAACGATCAATTTATAATTTAACAAAAAATAGGTGCTAAATTTAATATGGAAATATCAATTAACAAAACTAAAATTATGGCATTTCATGGGAAGGACCCCATACAAAGTAAAATCTGTCTCCAGAATAAAATTTTAGAGAGATCTAATCAATTTAAATATCTTGGATATTATCTCTCTATCTGGGATGAAAAGGATATCCCTGAAAAAGTTACTAGTTATAATAAAAGTTTAGGAATTATTAATCAAGTTATGAAACCATCCCTTGTACAAAAAAAAAAACACCAGATACGTTTATATAACACTTTGGCTAGACCAGTGTTGACCTATGGTAGTGAAGCATGGACACTAAAAAAACAACATGAAAGCAGAATAACGGCTTGTGAAATGAGATTCATGCGCAGAACAGCGGGTTACACCAGATGGGATCGGAAAAGGAACACCGATATCTTAAAAGAATTGAAGACTACGCCAATTTGGAATATATTAAACAGTACCAACTAAATTGGAAACACCATCTTGAAAGAATGAGTTCAAATCGGATCCCCAAAGCTGTTTATAATTATATACCAAGAGGACGAAGATCACTGGGCCGTCCTATGAAACGCTGGAGGGAAAATTTTCTATAGGATCGTAACAGACCTTGGCCTAATACTTGGAAGGAAGAAGAAGATAATAAAACTGATCGAACTGGCTCAGAACGCCTTATCCCTTACATATTAGGTTAAAAAAGTGCAATTTTTCGTAAAATATGAAATCAACTTATTTCAATGAAATATCGAAAGAAAGGGCAAAATAGGACAGATTTTGTGGAAAATAAACAGGCTCATCCTGACTCATTCGACTATCAACGGGCACATCTACATTTATCTGTAATTTGTATATTGTATATTTGTGATGGGGGTTCTGCGACGCAAGCTGTTAGAAGCTCAACCCCTCACAGGTGCGATCCTGAGATCAAGTCTCTTTCACTACATGTGGATTTAGCGGCGAACGAAAAGGAGCTTGGGCAGATTTTTCTCAGGGTTTCTCCCGTTTTCACCTGCCACACATTTCATTCCATCATTTCTCCACACTCATCTCATCCATTTTCGTTCCATTTCGTTTATCCGTCCATATGAGAGTTAGTCAGGTGTTGTCGGCCAGAACCTTTGTCGTTCAGAGACCTCTAGAAATATACGGACTTCATCTCATCTCATCCGTCGACCCGATTTTGAGTTGGACACGAGTTGAGGATATTTATTTTTTACATTTGTGCTAACTGGCTGGAAGAGAAGGTCTTAAAACATTAATTCTGTCAGAATAATGAAATAGTGATCAAAATAAAATAATACAGTAATAATGCAACATGATTATAACAATAATAACAACGATAATAATAATAATAATAATGATGATGATGATAATAATAATAATAATAATGATAATGAAAATAATAATAGTAATAACAATAATTGTTATTATATAAAAATTGCAAGTACATATAAACAGATACCTGAGGTTTACTTGGAGAACCATATCAAACGAGGAATTGTGGAGGATAACATCACAGGATAAGATCTGAAATGAGATTAAAAATCGCAAATGGAAATGGATTGGACAAACTCTCAGAAGATAACTAGACAGTGTGCCAAAGAGAGCACTAGAATGGAATCCATACGGATTGCATAGAAAAAGAAGGAGACCAAAAAATATATGGCGTAGCACTGTAATAACAGAAACTGGAACAAGGGAAAAGTTGGAATGAAGTCTGGAATTTGGTAAAAAAAAAAAGAGTCCGGTGTGTGTTTCATATAGGGCTTGCTCCAAGAGGGTGATAGGAACTACTACTACTAGTAGTAGTATAATATATACTATATATATATATATATATATATATATATATATTTCAAATGCCCCAGGTTTGTTCATTCGACATTCCTGGTTTATCTCCAGGCATGGCGTACTTGTAACCCACTTCTGAGGTTGGGGCGCCTGGATGGGGTTACGTTGCCCCGATGATATGATGGGTGATGATGATGATAATGGTGAGCCAGGAGAGTCCCTAATCCTAAGCTTAACCTAAGATGAATATGAATGATGATGATTGCGATGGCCATATGATTTCGGGGACCGTTTGGGCCTTAAACTTTTCCTGACATTTGTCTTACAGGTGAGGAAAAACCCCGATAAAAACCTCACCCAGAAAAACTGTCCCGACCGGGATCGAACCCGGGCCCGCTGCGTGACAAGGCAGCACGCTACCTTGAGACCACAGCGGTGGACACTACTACTAATATAGCCCATATAATTTTCACCTTGGATATAACTAACTCACTGACTCTCTCGAACCCGTAGGTTTATGGCCGCGCAGACACAAGCTCTCCATACATCCCTATCCTGAGCTAATATTTTCCAATCATCGCTTGTATAATCTACTTCCCTAAAAGCATTGTTAATGTTATTCTCCCACCTCAATATTGGTCTACCTACTGGGCGTTTTCCCTGTGGTTCTCCAAAAAGGAGGTTCCATGCACCTCTTTCATTCCCCATTCGTGCCATATGTCCTGCCCATCGCTATATACGAGACTTAAAATGTTATTATATCTGGCTTCCTATAAACACTGTTATGTAGTTTCCTCCATTCACCTGTCTGTTCATCTCTCTTTGGTCCAAAAATTTTCCCAAGAACTTCATTCTCAAATACTCGTAATAGTTTTTCCATTTTTAAATTAAGAGTCCATGTTTCGCATCCATATAATATAACTGGGAGAATAACAGTTTTATATATTTTCAATTTAAAGTTTTTTGAAAGGAGTTGGGAAGTCAAGAGTCCCTGTAATACACAATAGCACGCATTTCCAGAATTGAGCATATTTTTTATTTCTTTGTGCATCTCATTCCTATTTGTGATTATTGTTCCTATGTATTTGAATTCAGCCACTTCTTCAAAATTTACCTCATTTGTCATTTGCTGTCCATTTTCATTACATATTGTGTTTCTATGTGTGAACATATATTTAGTTTTATTGATGTTTACTTCCAGTCTCAATTTGTTAGTGTACCTTGTATATCCATCCATAGTAATTCTGCCCGAAGGCAGGTCCTTCACTGCAATCATAACATTTTCATGCTATGCTTGCAGCTTTACTAGGGAATTGTAGGTGTGGTAGCTTCCCGTTGCTTTCCACACCGGTGAAGGATGATGATGATAATGGTAAGGATGATAATGATAAGGATAATGACCATATGAATACGGGGACCGTTTGGGCCTTAAAGTTTTCCTGACATTTGTCTTACAGGTGAGGGAAAACCCCGATAAAAACCTCACCCAGAAAAACTGCCCCGACCGGGGATCGAACCCGGGCCCGCTGCGTGACAAGGCAGCTCGCTACCTCGAGACCACAGCGGTGGACACCTTGTATATAAGCCCATGTATTTTCATCAGTTAGCTCAAGGTCATACTGGAGTGCCAATCCCTTCCCCCTCATGTCTTACAACTCAGTGCAGAGTTGTAACCTAAGCAACTCCTTATACCATACAACTTATCACTGGATTCAATGTGACAGCTAAGCAGTGACCTTGATCTGACTAATAAAAATGCTTAGAGTATAGTTAAAGTAAAGCAAACAATTTGTCCGCGCCGCAGTAACGCAATATTGTCCAGACACACATCCGCTCCTCACCCCAACAGCATCAATCATATTCTCACATATAGCGTTGCAATTGCTCGCGTCCCCACCCACGATATTCTCCTACTATGTCTCCCACCTTTCAGCTGACCTAAACGCCACTAAGCCACGCCCGTTTGCATATATTGTATAATTGTAGAAGTATAATTGAATGGCATATTCGTATTGAAACTTGGGCTCCAATGAAAAAACAGAAGAATGGAATACAGACGGCGGAGATGAGGTTCCTAAGACAAGTAAAAGGATGTACAAGACTTAATAGAATAAGAAATGAGGATATAAGAGAAGAATTGAAAGTACAGCCTTTATTGAATAAGGTCACGAATTATAGACAGAAATGGATTGATCACATGGATGGAATGAGTAAGGAGAGATATCCATTGTTAGCAAGAAATTATCAAACAAGAGGAAGACGTGATGTTGGAAGACCTAGAAGACGTTGGGCTGATGTATTATGAAGTCGGAACGGGCAATTGCCTAATCCCTGGAGTGGTGATGATAATGATGATATTCGTATTGTCTTGTAGGTGGAACTAGGATTGAGCTGATCACTCATTCAGGGAGCACCTTCACGTCCTTGTATGCGAGCCAGAATTAAAATCCTCTCCCGACAGATTGTGTCACTATAAAGCACGGGGGGGGGGCACACGAAAAATACTTATAAAGGGAGCTGAAGAAGAGAAAAATCAGTTCAGGAAGATATTAATAAATTGTTACTATTGTTGCAATTTTTGAAATCCAAGAACTCAAAGTAGTGCTTAGGGGGCTGCAAAAGAAAGCTGCTAGAACAACGCGAGATAATTTTAGATAATATATTTGTCCAGTTTAGAAATTTGACACGTGCGCTCTGTTGATTTATAAATAGAAACAACCGGCAGGTAGAGCAAATGACCGCTACTCGTAGCATGATAAACTGTGAGGTGACAATTTAACACTTTCGCCTGTGACATTAACCGAAAGTTGTTTACAGGTGTCACGAAACTTTATTATGTTGTTGTCCATACACTGTACAGCAATAGGCGATCATCAATGTGGATTAGAAGAATCAGATCTACAATATAACAGCGTCTAAGTGTACGACATATTTTAGAAAAGAAATGGGAATATAATGGCACTGTGCATCAATTATATATAATCTTCTAAGAGGCATACGATTCAATTAAGAGGGACAACTTGTATAGTATCCTGCTAGAGTTCGGAATTCCTAAATATTTAATTAGACTTATTAGAATGTTTACAAATGGTACAAAGAATAGGATGCGTGTAGGCAAACAGTTTTCAGATACATTTGAAATTCACAACGGGTCAAAAAATGAGGTGCACTATCTGCTCTAATCAAATCTATAGAGGATGAAGAAGACCTACACCTTAATGGCAATAAGAAGCTTTTAATCAATTGAGTTGGCGTTTACTTGATGAAAATCCATATTTATTAATTAAATAAAAATAAAACGTAGTTTTATTTGATTTTCATATTTATTATATAATTCAGTGACAGCTGTTTCGGTACACTGTACCTTCTAATTTGTTAACATGTCTGAAGAAGGTACAGTGTACCGAAACAGCTGTCACTGAATTATATAATAAATATGAAAATCAAATAAAACTACGTTTTATTTTTATTCAATTAAGAAGCTTTTAGTTTATGCCGATGATGTAGTATTATTAGGCGATATTGAGGAAATTCTAAAGTTACTCTATTGAGTAACACAAAGAAATTGGGACTGGATGTAAACATCCATCCATCCATAGTAATTCTGCCAGAGGGCAGGTCTTTCACTGCAATCATACCATTTTCATGCTATGCTTTGCAGCTTTACTTAGGAATTATAGGTGTGGTAGATTCTCGTTGCTTTCCACACCGGTAAGGGATGATGATAATGATAAGGATGATAATGGCCGGATGATTTTCCGGGACCGTTGGGCTCTAAGCTTCCTGACATTTATCTTACAGGTGAGGAAAAACCCGAAAAAAAACTTCATCCAGGAGCCTGTTCCGACCGGGAATCAAACCCGTTCCGTGACAAGGCTACCTTGATGCCACAGCGGTTGATTTATAAACATCAATAAAACTAATTACCGGTATATCTTCACACACAGAAATACATTGTCTAATGGAAACATAATTACAGTTAATGGCAAATGAGGGACATATTGAATAAGTGACTGAATTCAAATGTCTAGGAACAATAATTACAAATAGGAATGGTATGCACTTAGAAATTAAACACAGGGTCAATTCTGGAAATTATGCACTGCAGGGACTCTTGTCGTCCCAACTTCTCTCTCTCTCTTAAAAAAAAAAAAAAAAAAAAAAAAAAACACGTTAAACTGAAAACATATAAAACTGTTACTCTCCCAGTTATATTATATGGATGCAAAACACAGACTCTTACTTTAAGGGAGGACAAACGATTACGAGTACTTGAGAATAAATTTGTTAGGGCAATTTTTGGACCAAAGAGAGATGAACTGACAGGTCAAGGGAGAAGAATACATAACGGAAAGCTACACGATCTTCATAGGAAACCAGATATAAAAACAGTTAAGTTTCGTAGACTACGATGGGCAGGGCATGTGGCTCGAATGGAGAATGAAATATGAGCATGAAAACTCTTTTTATGAAAACTAGAGGGAAAACGTCCAGTGGGTAGGCCAAGAATGAAGTGAGAGAATAACATTAACCATGATTTGAGGGAAGTAGATTATACAGTAGGTTATTGGAAAACATTAGCTCAGGATAAGGATATATGGAGAGCATATGCCCGCGTGGCCATGGGTTCGATAGTGCCAGCGAGTTTATTGTTTGTCCACCCCTAGTTGTGTTACTCGAGATGTGTATAACAGTGTATGAACGGTCTGAGCCAGACACCCTTAATTAAATGCGAAACACTATAGCCTGCTATTAGAGTATTCGACCTTGTACCCTACTGAAACATTAAGTGAAGGGTTTCTAGTATTGTTCCACGTTGGATGGGGTAGACACTTGTTTATGGCTTATTGTTAACAGACATTAGAAATTCTCTTAGTTGCTAGTAATTTCTGAAGAAAAAAAAAAGCGCTATAGTGCGTTTTGTCGTACATACAGCAATGGCGACCATAATTGATAGTTCAACTTCCTACATCTCGGGGTTGCCAACCTAAATAACTATATTATAATAAAATAACTATACTGTAATATTACATATTACAAAACATGTGTGGGAAGTAAAACCACTGCCCACTATGTATACTACATACAATGTACCTATAGGCCTATACAAAAAAAAACTATCCAAAAGGTAATGTTAATATAGGCCTACATTATACGAAACAAATCACTGCATTTTAAATGAACTGAACTTTATTTGAAACAACATAAACAATACATTCGTAATTGTCGCCATTATATCCCTAATATTGGTCTCACGGCCTCTTGTAGTTTCAACTAATAAACATTGCCCACACAGTTAACGTTAATCAATTGTTTATAATGAACACAAATATTTCCAACAAATATGCTATTATTTTACTATTATTTATTATTTTGAAAACACCATCGCGCAAAATATAATGTACAACGCACGTTTGTGAAGTGTTTTACAGAATCTCGGGAATTAAAAACCTCGCTGTCGTTCGGTTTTAAACATTTTCCTCGATTCTGTAAAAACCACTTCCCAACCTCGCATCGTAATATACTTTTACGTTTGACGACAGAGAAAGTTACAACTACGTGTTTGATAAAACGTTTGAGGCAGTCTGGAGCAACAACAGACGTTACCAGAATCAGCGCAAACCTGCAAACATTCCATTAGCGAAGCAACATTTTCACATTGGAGCAACGTGAAAGCGAAAAGGTCAACGATTACAAGAACAGAGAGTGCAATTTATCGTTCAAATTCTCCCCAATAGAGCGAGATAATACGTTTTGGAATGATCCCTCCTTTGCTCTGCCTACATACGCAGTAGCGCAGTTGGTTAAGGCAATATGCATTAAGCCGGAAGATCGAAAGTTGGGTCCCGACGGAGTAAGGATTTTTAAACCAGCCTGAATCTTCTGACGGCGTCTCGATTCAGCCTCTAACGGAAATGAGCATCAGACGTTTGTGCGGGTAGAGGCGGCCATCACTTTCCGATTGTCTTGAGAGGAGGGGGCCTTAACCTCCTACTACCTCAAGGGCGCAAGGTCTGCAGTGGGATTCGTTTTCATTTTAAAACGTCCAAGTCTTAGGATATTTGAGGATAGTTGAGCCCTATATTTTGGAACGAGGATAAACGATATAAAGAAACGGCGCATTACCGCGATCATTTCTTTAGCGAATCGTCCGTCGGATGAGGAATTAAATTGAAAATAGATAACATTAACGCCATCCGTCCTCCTAGTGCGATAGAACTATTGTATAGATTATAGAATTATAAAATTAAAATAATCTTTCAGTCATAGATTTTGAAGTTAACACAATAACATAATTGAGGAGGCTAATGCTTGAATAAGAAAATATTTTAGGGAAGTCTCTGTAGTGAAAGCATGAAAGTGCAGTGGGTGCCATTGGAAAACACACACGCACACGCGCACGCATACACACACACGCGCACACACACGCATACGCGCACACACACTTACATACTTTTCATTTATTACTAGCGTGCACTGCTACGCCTAAATAAATGACAATTAATGAGTTTTTATGATTACCGGCCGTGAAAGCCTGCATTCAACAATGAGTTTTTATGTTTAGTTGAATAAGTGAGAGGAAAAATAATTATAAATTTGTATCATAATTATTTTTACTATGCTAATTATCCAGCGTTGCCCGGGAATGTACTTATCCCGATCTTCTTGGCAAAAATGAACTGAAAGACGAAAATTAAAGTGTTTTCATATTCAACTAAAAGGAAAAATTTATAGGCCTATCGTAATTATTTTTAGATACCCCGTGCTGATTACCCGGCGTTGCCTGGGAATCTACTTTCCCCATATTCTTGGCATAAATGACCATGTTTAGTTGAATAAGTAAAAGGAAAAATAGTTATACATTTGTATCGTAATTATTTTTTGATACCCTATGCTGATTACCCGGCGTTGCCCGGGAATGTATTTATCCCGATCTTCTTGACAAAAATGAGCTTAAAGACGAACATTAATGTATTTTTATGTTTAATAAGATGGACATTTTATATTGTCATTATTTTTAAATACCCCGTGCTCATTACCCGGCGTTGATCGGAAATTTAGTTATCCCAATCTTGTTGACATAAATGAGCTGAAACGCGAAAATGAACGTGTTTTTTATGTTTAGTTGAATAAGTAAAAGGAAAAAATAATGTATGGTAATTATTTTTAGATAAAATTGCCGGATGGACTAGAACTTTAAAATACCAAAAAAGGAATAAGTTAATGTAAGGAAAAAGGAAATGATGAATTAAATAATTTTAAAAATATTTTTAAAACTTATTATTCCTCCTTTAGTTAATTTCAAATAATCCACAATTAAATATAAAATATTCTGCCTGAACCCGGATTTAAATCCAAGATCTCCAGCTTACATACTAGCGCACTAACCACTTGTGCTACTCAGGCATTTCAGAAGCAGGCATAAATTTTTCGTTTGAAATCCCCGTGTAGCCGTAATCATTTTAGTGAATTTGTATTCACATATAACAGTTCGGTTCCACTAAGAACACATTATAATGCTATTATGCAGTCAATAAAAACCCAAATCACAAATTGAAATTTAAAAAAGTCAACTATCACTATTTAAACTAATTGACTGTTTTAAAATTAAAAATTGATGATTTGGGAATTTATTGACTGTATAATACAATTTTATCACCAAGAAGATTCTATAATTTTATTAATACATTATAATGGGATTTATTCAGGGCCACATCAGCTAATTAATTATATACTTTACATTTAACCCTTAAATTGACAAAATATTAATTTCTCGTGTCACTTTATTTAAATGTGGCGGACCGTAGTGAAAACGAAACGTTGCACTTTTTGTATTATTATACATATTGCGTAATTCGACACACATTTAAGTAATTTTTAATCGTACACTTTTAACTGTTTTATTTAAAATATTACATACATTAAACTGATTGTAGGATCATTACCAATTTAAGGGTTAATATAATGTTTAAATTGCAAGCTATTTGCATAACCTGAATATATGAATTTCAATATTAAGTTCATGATTACAAGTAACTGAAAATATTAGAAGAAAAAAATATGAAAATAAAAAAAGTAGTATGGAGAAATTTAAGTTCAAAGTTTAATGAGAAATCATAAAGTTTAGTGTAAATGATTTTACTCTCTCTGACATAAGTCAGGATTCTCTCTCTTTCCTTCTCTAGATATAATCATGAATATTTTAATACCCAAATGAGGCCAGTTTTGCTCACGCTTATTTCATTTTCTTTTTAAAGGAACATAAATCTAATGGTTAAACCTGTGTAATACGTACCCAGCCGAGTACAGAATCTATAGTTAATAAGTTTAAAAGCACCATTTTTTTTTAGGAAAATACAATTTTAACCTCGAACATGCATTATGCTTACCAGATATCAACACAAATATATTTTTTGCGCGATGGTGCGTTTTGTCGTACTTACCAGCAATGGCGACCGTTATTGAAAGTCCAGTTTCCTACATTTCGGGGTTGCCAACCTAAATAACTATACTGTAATATTACATTTACACCCACGTGCGGGAAGTAAAACCACTGCCCTATATATATACTACGTGCAATTTATATACAGAAAATATCAAAAAGGTAGTGTTAATATACATTATACGAAACAAATTACTGCATTTTAAATCGACTGAACTTTATTTGAAACAATACGTACTTGCGGCCATGTTATCAATAATTGTTCTCAAGGCCTGCTGTTGTTTCAACTAATAAACTAACATTAGTCAATTGTCTATAATGAACGCAAATATTTCCAACAAATATGTTATTATTTCACTATTATTTATTTTTTTGAAAACACCATCGAGCAAAAAATAATGCACAATGCACATTTGTGAAGTGTTTTAAAGAACCTCGCTATCGCTCGTTTTTTTTTAAACATTTTCCCTCGTTTCTGTAAAAACCACTTCCCAACCTAGAATCGTAATACAATATATATATATATATATATATATATATATACACATCATAGTGTTAGAATCCTTGTACTTAATGAACACAATACTTGGGAGAATATTGCAGTATTTATCTAAGTCCTTTTCGCCATTTTTAAAAAAAATTATCCGTATACAGGATTTTTTTATTTTTTGGGACAATTATTATTTTTAGATGAGTACGGAGCAGAAACGTGGACTATAAATATCAAATTAAAGTCAAAATTGCAATTTACAGAGATTGATTATTAAGAAGATCTGTACAATGCCCTAATTAGACACGATCAGAAACAATATTATCCGAGAAAACATGAATTTAACGAAATAATGATACAATTTGTGGGAAATAAACAATGGTTTGGGCACGTGAAGAGGATGAATGAAGATGATTGCCAGTCAGGAGTTTGGAGTGCATTCCAAATCGGAGAAAAATAAGAGGGAGACCTAAGACGACATAATAGAGGTAATTATGAATTTAATGAAGGTCAGAGGACTGCAAGATGGTAACTGGAAGGTAGACAGAATGGAGGAAGAGAATCAAAACTTAATATTGGGCACAGGAATGGGACACCTAAGAAGACATGACAGAGGGAATTATGAATTTAATGAAGGACAGAGAACTGTAGGATGGTAACTGGAAGGATAGACATGAATGAAGGAGGAGAATCAAAACTTAATATTGGACACAGGAAGATGTTAAATAAATAAAAAATAACAGATGAAGTATTCATGTTACAGGAGAGATTCTGGCACATTTTGTTTTTCTATATGTAATATGTACATGTATGCAAAATATCATTACATTATCTCAAATAGTTTTAAAATAATGAGGTAAAACATAATTGAAAATAACTTATGCTATAGTTACCAACTGTTTTGGGCAAAAAGTACAAGCAAATGGTTTATCATTAGTATAAGTACGTATATGTAATTTTAACCCTCCATGGTATCTTTACCTTGTCGTGGTGGAGTGGCTTGTGTGCTTAAATGATCCTGAGAGCTATGCCGGCGGTAGCATTGCTGCCGATAGGGTTACCCATGCCGGACTGGTAGAAGGTGATAAGCCAGACGAAATAAGTACCTTGGTCGAAAGAGTGACGATCTTTCACCGTAAAAATACAACCGTCAAGAAATGCGGACATGGGTTCTACTGGGGTAAAATTTTCCGGAGGTCAAATAGTCCCCCATTCGGTTCTCCGGGCGGGGACTACTTCAGGGAACCCATGCCAAAGGCTCAAACACAGGGACATGTTCCTAGGAACATGGAATGTTAGGACTTTATACAATAGCGGGGCACTAGAGATATTAACGCGGGAATTGGATAAATCGCCCTTGGATATAGTCGCTTTACAGGAAGTTAGGTGGCCAGGAGAAGGTAGTCAGGAATCAGGAAGCTTTGCATTATACTATGGGGGTGCAGAAAGACCTGCATTTGGAACAGGTTTTTTAGTCAGAAGGAGGATCCTATCCGCTATCCGAGATATTAAGTTTATTAGTGATAGGATATCATACATAATTCTAAAGGGTAAACGACATGATTTTATAATTTGTAAATGTACATGCCCCCACAGAAGATAAAGATGACAAGATCAAGGATGAGTTCTATGAAGAATTAGAATGCTTATTTGATAGCCTTTCACGATATCATATGAAAATTGTCTTAGGAGATTTAAATGCAAAAGTGGGGCGGGAAGATATATTCAAACCAACAATAGGCAAATTCAGTCTTCATGAAGATAGTAACGACAACGGGGTTAGATTAGTCACATTTGCCACATCAAAGAATCTCATTGTTAAGAGCACAACATTTCAGCATAAGGATATTCATAAATACACCTGGACGTCTCCAGATGGAGAAACTCGGAACCAGATAGATCATGTATTAGTGGATAAACGCTGGCACAGTAGCATCATTGATATTAGATCAGTTAGAGGGACAGACTGCAATTCAGATCATCATCTGGTCAAGGTGAAAATCAGACAACGGCTATCGCTTATGAGAGGAACAAACGCTAAAGATGATTCTGTAAAATATGAATTAAAAAAACTTAAAAAATGATGAAATGCGGCAAGAATACCAAATCAAAATTGCTAATAGATTTGAAGTACTGGAATCTTCAGATGACAATGTGGCAAACGAAGAAGAAACTGATATAAATAAAGAATGGGAGGCTATAAGAGATACTATTAAATTGTCAGCATCAGAAAGCATTGGTTGTTTAAAAAAGAGGCAAAACAAGAAATGGTTTGATGAGGAATGTGCCGACATTGTAAAGAAAATAAAACTAGCAAAAATGAAATAGTTACACGAACCAAATGAGGTAAATTTAGAGCAATTGGGTAGTGTTAGACGGGAAACCACCAAGTTACTAAAGAGTAAGAAGAGGGAATATTTGAGAGAGAAGATTAATGATCTTGAAATGAATGCAAAAAATAGGAACATTAGAGAATTATATCAGGGAATTAGTATAGAGAAGAAAGGGTTTCAGGCTAGAACAAACATAATTCGGAATGAAAATGGGGATATTGATTGCAGATTCCAAGAGTATATTAAATAGATGGAAAAGTTATTTTAATCAGCTATTAAATGTACATACAGAACAGGACATTGAGGAGGATAAGTTACAGACAGCAGAAATGCTAGTCGCAGAGCCAAGTGCATTAGAGGTTGAAATGGCAATTGAAAAATTGAAGATGTATAAAGCATCAGGTTCAGATGAGATCCCAGCAGAACTGATAAAATCAGGGGGAGAAAAATTGATGGACAAGATACGCTGGTTGCTTAGTATGATTTGGGAAAAAGAAGCTCTTCCAGATGAATGGAAGGAATCAATTATCGTACCAATTTATAAGAAAGGAGATAAAACTGATTGGCAACAACTATAGGGGCATCTCATTACTTTCAACTTCGTACAAAATTCTAACAAATATATTAGTAAGCAGACTTACTCCCTATATTGATGACATTCTAGGAGATCATCAATGTGCATTTAGAAGAAAACAGGTCTACAACAGATCAGATTTTCAGTATAAGACAGATTTTAGAGAAGAAATGGGAATATAATGGTACTGTACATCAACTATATGTAGACTTCAAAAAAGCATATGATTCAATTACGAGGGAGAAGTTATATAGTATCCTGCTGGAGTTCGGAATTCCTAAAAAGTTGGTTAGACTTATACGAATGTGTCTAAATGGCTCAAACGAGTAGGGTGCGTGTAGGCAAACAGTTTTCAGACACTTTTGAAATCCAGAATGGGTTGAAGCAAGGAGATGCACTATCTCCTCTACTATTTAATTTTGTACTAGAGCATGCCATTAAATCTTTAGAGAATGAGGAAGGCTTACAACTGAATGGTATTAATAAGCTGTTAGTTTATGCTGATGATGTAGTACTACTGGCCGATAGCGAGGAGATACTAAAGGCCAACACGCACACACTATTGAGTAACACTAAGAAATTAGGACTGGAAGTAAATATCAGTAAAACTAAATATATGGTCACACGTAGAAATACATTATATAATGGAAATGGACAGCTAATGACAAATGAGGGAAATTTTGAGGAATTGGCTGAATTCAAATACCTAGGAACAATAATCACAAATAGGAATGAGATGCACAAAGAAATTAAACATAGGCTCAATTCTGGAAATGCATGCTATTATGCATTGCAGAGACTTTTGATGTCCCAACTCCCTTCAAAAAAACGTTAAGCTGAAAATATATAAAACTATTATTCTACCAGTTATATTATATGGGGTGCGAAAACATGGACTCTTACTTTAAGGGAGGAAAGGAGATTACGAGTATTTGAGAATAAAGTTCTTAGGAAAATTTTTGGACCAAAGAGAGATGAACAGAGAGGTCAATGGAGAAGACTACATAACAATGAACTACATGGTCTTTATAGGAAGCCAGATATAATAAGAACAGTTAAGTCCCGTAGACTGCGATGGGCAGGACATGTTGCGCGTATGGGGAATGAAAGACGTGCATGGAAACTTCTTGTAGGAAAGCCAGAAGGAAAACGCCCAGTTGGTAGACCAAGAATGAGGTGGGAGAACAACATTAACTATGATTTGAGGGAAGTAGATTATACAGGGAATGATTGGAAAGCATTAGCTCAGGATAGGGATGTATGGAGAGCTTATGTCCGTGCGGCCATGAACCTACGGGTTCGATAGTGCCAGTGAGTAAGTAAGTAAGTATATGTAATTTTAAAGAATGTTTTCACAATATGATCTACTAAAAAATCAAATTTAAATCCTTTCTCATTTGTATGACGTCATATATGATTATCTGACTTTTTCTTTCACAAAATACTTTGTTGAACATGTTGTAAGGAAAAGGTCTATCATTTGTATTATGAACTAATGTTTCATAACAACATCTTTGCCATTCGAATCTCCGGGCGGGAAATAGACTTACTTCAGTAGACCCATGATAAAAACTTAAACATAGGGACATGTTTTTAGTTTTAAGAATGAGGCGCAGAAAGATATTAAATATAGTCTCAAATCTGGAAACGCATGATATATTATTTATAGATGCTCTTGTCACCCCGACTTAAATCAAAAATACCTTAAACTGAAAATATGAAAATTGTTATTCTCCCAGTTATATTATATGGATGTGAAGCATGGACTATTACTTTAAGGAAGGAGGAAATATTACCAGTATCTGACAATAAAGTTCTTAGAAAAAATTTCTGAACCAAAGAGAGATGAACAGACAGGTGTATGGAGATGACTACATAACAGCGAGTTACATGATCTTTTAGTCCTATAGAAAACTAGATATAATAAGAACAGTTAACTCCGACAGGCACAAATGTGAGGGTAATGAAATCTTACTTGTAGGAAAACCAGAGGAAAAATTGCCAGTAGGTAGGTAGGTCAAAAATTATGTGGGAGAACAACATTAGCCAATTAACCATAATTTGAGGGAGGTGAATTATACACAGGATGATCGGAAAAGACTAGCTCAGGTTATGGATGTATGGAGAGCTTATGTCTGTTAGTTACTTCAAAAATAAAAGTTCCTGAATGTCGGCTGTGAAGAGAGGTAAAAAGTAAGCAGTAATAATAATAAAAATACATCTGTTATTCTAATTATTATCTGATATTGTGATTATTGGTGGGAAAATACGAACGAATTCTTACATAATGGTTTTTATTCTACAAAATACCCACTACAATTTCACTTTTACAGGATTAAAAAATAATCTGAAAAAAAAAAAATAAAATTACCTACAAAAAAAGTGTCCTGGTATAATTAGATCAGAAAAGGGCTGGATGTAGCCTGGATCCATCAGGGCTGTAAGCGTCTATCACTCTTAAAGAATTTTTTTTGAAACCCTCAAATATTTTTAAATAAAGGTTTTACTGAGCCCTACTTTATTTTTCTAGTGTTCGCACCTACCTTTTTCGTAACTTGTTGAACATAAGTAACAAGTATAGCCATTATCATAGTCACTGCCTACTGGAAGCTGAGTTTCGTCTTCATCTTCATCATCGGTATAATTGGCACAATATTCAACACTAATCGTCTGGAAAGACATTACTACGTAATCACTCGCGTATTACTTTCTACGTCAAAATTAACTGACACAATTACACCATGTATAATTGCTTTAAAAGCTCCTGTGTATTGGGTACCGGGATGACGTATGTGCTAGAAGGATAATTATAGATTCTGGATGCTGGAATCTAGAAACATTGATAAGATGCTTTTCTAGGATAATCATTGATCTTCCAGCCTACCATAATGGACGAGTTTAAATTTTGAGCACATTCTGCCATCTAGCGAGAAAAATATGTACTTACAGCGAGAGATATATGAGATAACCGCTAGAAAAAAAGAGAGAAAATGGAAGATAAAAAGAGGAAGAGAGAATAACAAAGGAAAAGAGATAACGTGAGAACATGAGACGAAAAGAGTGGAAATAGAGAAAGAGAGAAGGGAGAAAAAGAGAAATAAAGAGAAGAGAGGAAAAGAAAAGAAAAATAGCGAAAAAGAGAGAAGAAGCGTGACAAAAAATAAGACATAAAAATAGGCAAAGAGAATAAAAGAGAGATCAACAGAGGGAAAATAAGATATACACTGCTCAAAACAATTAGAGGAACACTTGTAATAAATTGAATAAGTAATTGTTTTTTAAAGCTGTGATGCTGAAAGTTGGACAATTTGTAAATTGAATTATTAATTTTATCATTGGATACAAATTTTAAAGATCCATGGCCTAAATACAGAGAAATTACCCCAAATAACAAATATAGAGAAATTTTTTATTTTGGAAGGCACTGGCCACTTCTAATTGGTAAGCTTCCTGATGTTGCTATAGTGACGAATGTTGATTATTGCCTTGTTTATTGAAGTCTCTGACAAAATGAGGCATTTAAATGAGTTTGAAGTGTATCATGCTCTACATCTTTTACGACAAAGTCAATCTCTGCGACAAGTGGCTAGAGAGCTTGGGGTTTCTCCTTCCGTGGTGTCCAGGTTACGCAACACGCACAGAGAGACAGGTCAGTATTGTAGAAGACGTGGCCAGGGCCGTAAATTTAAAACAAGCCCCCAGGATGACAGATACGTTGTTCTTTCTGCTCTTCGACAGCGTACAAAAACTGCAAAAGACCTGCAGAATGACCTTCATATGGCTTCCGGAATCCGGGTTTCAGACCAAACCATAAGGAACAGATTAAGGAAAGAGAATATTCGTCCAAAAAGGCCCGTTAAAAAACCACGCTTAACAAATGGGCATAAGGCAGCAAGACGTACGTATGCTGAAACCATGGTGATTGGAACCTGAACCAGTGGGAGTCTGTGCTCTTCTCGGACGAATCCAGGTATCGTCTTACACGTTGTGATGGTCGATTGAGGGTGTGGGGACGGCCAGGAGAAAGATTTTCTGCAGAGGCTGTACAGGAAATTGATAGATTCGGAGGAGGTTCCATAATGGTGTGGGCCGGAGTTATGTACAACAATCGTACGGACCTTGTACTTGTTCCCCAGCGACTGAATGCTGTCCGGTATATCGAGCACGTTCGGAAGAGCATGTAGTACCTGCTGCCATTGGAGTAGGCCCTGGATTTCTGTTTATGCAAGGAAAATGCCAGGGCACATTCTGCGGCTGTCACCAGGGATTTCCTGAGGAGGAATGAAATTGAGGTAATGGAGTGGCCAGCGGTCAGCCCAGACCTCAACCCTATTGAACACTTGTGGGATCTTCTAGACAGGAAGGTCAGGAACCGACATCAAGCTCCACAAACTCTGCAGCAACTTGGAGATGCTCTGAAGGAGGAATGGGAGAATATCCCGCAAGAGGAAATCCAGAATCTTATTGGGAGCATGCCACGAAGGTGCCAAAGTGTCATTGAATGTCGTGGAGGCCATACACGATACTAACTCTATATAACGAGTGTTTAACTTTGAAAAATAAGCACAAGATTCAATTGCTTACATAGCGGAATTATTTGAAAAGTTAATTGTCAGCGTTATTCATTTGTTTTTACTGACATGAGCAATAAATAAATAAATAAATAAATAAATAAATAACCACAAATAATGTACTTTATTAATTTCATGTTTGTACCTTTATCCAATGAAAAAATATTTGCATATTTTGTAGTGTATATATATATATAGGCCTATATATATATATATATATATATATATATATATACGAAATAGATATAGGCCTGTATAGATGTAAAGCGATGAAAAAGAGAGATAGAAAAGTAGAAGAAAGAGAAAGAGGGAAAAAAAGAGAAGAAAAGGGAGATAAAGAGACAAGGAGAAGGGAAAAATAGAAGGGAATAAGGACTAAGATAAAAAGAGAGAGAAATACGAGAATATAGGGAGATGGAAGTAGAGAAAAAAAAAATTGAATTATAGTATTTCATTTACGAACATTCTTTCACAAACTGAGATCATCGGTGTCGAAATTTAGAGCTGGGACTGAAAAGGAGGATTAATTGTTCAGAGACCGCTTATTTATAGTTTGGGATGTCTTTGTCTATTTCTCTCTCTTCTTTTTACTTTATCATACTTCTCTCTTTTTTCACTATTTTTCTTTTCTTCTCTCTTTTCCTCTCTTCTCTTCATCTCTGTTTTACATTCCCACTGTTTTCCTTCCCTTCCGAAGGCAGGAATTTCTCAGGATTTTCAGCACTTAAAAAACGATGGATTGGGTCGAGTATGAATATGCGAACCTAGGACCCAGCGGTTAGTATGTTAACCACTAGTCCACCAGGACTCAGGAGAAAACGTTAATAAATGTAATTATGAAGAACAATAGGCATTTGGAAGGAAATAGGTAACATTAGTTTCCTTCAATAATTGTAATTTATTATAGGCCCTACTGAATCCAAATATTAAATATTGAATAATTATTATATCCACTTCTAAAATCATGTTATTAAATAGTATATTTCATGAATTAAATCGATGTTATACATCAACCGGCTAAGCGCCTTAAAAATATTTTGTCATCAGTTACACTGGCTCATGAAAGAAGTACGCACACGTTTAGATTCAGCTCGATTACCATTCTCACTCCGATTTTTTTTTAATTGCAGTTATCTTTTTATTTATATTTAAATATAGCCTCATTATTAAAGAAAAATGTAAGCCCCATCAGTCCTATCAGAGATTCTGTTTTATTTTTTGTAACAAACGGTTATGAAACCAGATCTTCATAAATGCTAATCTAAATTTTGTATCATGCAGCTAAGCGCCAAATGTTCCCGCTCTTAGATTGTTGATGCATAACTGTCAAACAAGGGAAATAACTTGCAATACCCGGTATTGTTAGTTTGGCGCTACAATAAATAGTGAAGAATGACTTAAACTTTAAACGTATTTTTCTCGGAACTTACATAATGGTGCATAACCTGTTGATGCATAACGGCATTCAATTAAAAAACTCCAAGCGCGACAGGCCTAGGAGGCCTTTGGCTTACTAGCCAGCTGCTGGCCTTACGTCCACATGTGTTAATGGCAGAGGGTGACATGTGGTCAGCATGTCGGGTCCCTCAGCCGTTACAGCTGGCCTTCTCAACCTGGAGTCGCTATTTATTGTAGCTACCCAAATGCCTCACGATGCTGGGTGGACACCGGTCGTATACTGGCCGAAATTTCATGAGGAAATTTGTTCCCACATGGGGACTCGAACCAGCGCAAGTCCCGTAGCTCTACGCCTAGGCATCTTGCCTTAACGGCGTTCAATTAAGGATTCTATAAAATAAAACAAAAAAGTTATTATTCCATAAACGATAACCTACGAAAAGTAGGCTTATGGATTGCGAAATATGGTATTTTACTTTAAGGGAGGAAGAAGGATGATTTGCATTTGATTTCTTTCGAGAGGATTATACGTTACTTGCTTCTTGTAAACATGAGGGAGGAGGTTGACTTAACCAACCCAGGAAACCTAGTGAAGTGACAGACTTACCAACATTACACTTTTAATGATAAATAATACAAACTATGTTTTGATTTCACTGACGGTTATTCTTTGACATCTTATCTTATACAATGCTATATCTGTGCGTCTAAACAATGAGACGGATTGCGAGGAGGGCGCTGCATGTTTTGTTTTAATTAATCAAAATTTCTCACACTGAAGATGCGCAGTAATCCCACCACCTCGTGGTGCACTGAGATAATGCAAACATGATTACAATATGAGAAGCTTCCCAAAACTAAAAACTGGAAGCTCTTTATTGGGAAAATATGAATTAGATTAACTATTTCGGAAGCCACTTGAAACAACAACAATAGCAATCCAAGTTGTTTACTAACTCATCGTTCCATGTCTTCCATACCCTCATCTCACCAATTTTTAATTTTTCGACAAAACTTAAGGGCCTGAGTTTCACCCGCTCTCTTTTGTACTCATAAATTCCCGTGAACAAAAGTGGATTCTTCTTACCCTGGTTTTAATTACCAGGGAAGAAAAGAGGGTTTGAAAGTGTCACCTGAGGTACTGGTGTGCGACGAGGTTCTTAGTTCTTAGTAATTATACAAATTAGGTGTTCCTCTGTTCAATTTCACAATTTTTATACTAGGCCTATATACAAAATGGAACAAAACTCCACCGACAATTTGTACACGTTTTTTGGAATGTTGTCTTAATGATTTGATATAAGGAACTCATTATCCCCAGTGTTTTCGATGTGTTAGGTATGATGGATTCTGATAGATTACAAATAAAAATGAATCAAACAATTATTATCTGATATGAATATGCAAAACTTTTACGATACAGAAATCTGTGTAATGGTGTAGTTTGCCGACAAGGAGATTTTAACAACACTGTGTAAGTATCCAGTCAATATTAGTAATTATTTAAAAAAATGCATTTTTTAATTACCGTATATCTTTCCCCCCTTCTTTTCGTTTTACACACTGTTTTCCTTCTTGCTACCTTTCTGTTATTCTCACAGATAGACACAAGGACAAGACGCACACACCCAGACCCAAGGTGGAGATTAAAAATCCCCTACCCCGCCGGGAATCGAACCCGGGTCGCCAGAGTGGAAGATAGGGACTCTAGCGACTACGCCAGGGCGACGGACTATGTTTACACTCTTTTTCCTACTTGTTTTACCTTTTTTGTTAACTTCCTTTTGTTCTCACATATAAACACAAGGACAGGACACACACACCCAGACCCAAGGTAGAGATTTAAAATCTCCTACCCCGCCGGGAATCGAACCCGGGTCGCCGGAGTGGAAGGTAGGGACTCTAGCGACTACGCCGCGACGACGGATTATATCAGTACCCATATTATTCCAGGCCAAACGACACGTTGCATATCAAATATGTTATTTTGTATAAAGTCACGAACACCACAGGTTCCTTATATCAAAACATTCCGCCAACATCCATGGAAAATCTGTGAAAGTTGTCGGTAGAGTTCTTACGTTTATATAATACACAAACTCCATGGCGCGACAGGCCTTTGAATCATTATAACAATGATACAATTATTTAATATTAATCCTACTATAACTCAAGGGAACCAGACAGGGCCTTGACATATCAGCCGGCTGCTGAAATCACATCAATTTATAGAAATGGAAGATCATTTAGTTTTTATTTTATTTATTCCAAGCTGCTACTTATTTTAGCTACCCCACTTTCTCATGATGTTGTGTGGTCATCTATTCCATTCTGACCAAAATTCCTTGAGAAAATTTCTTCCTTTTGGGAATCGAACCATTGCAGTGCCTACGATTACATTCCCTTAGCTCTGGACACACATGCGCGCGCACGCAGTTACTTAGGAGTCAAGAACAGCGTTATGTTGTCAATATCTTCTCCACTATAGAAGTTCTGTTCCCATAGCACTAATATGTAGCTGAATTAGGTTATTATCAGGAAAAAGAAGCTTTCACTTTGCCCATTCATATTGAGTTTATTAGACATTTTCAAAATGGCCGTCAAGTCTTAAACTTAAAAGTTAGAACTTCAGATATTTCTTAGTAATAATCCAGATATAATGAGAATATATAGAATAACTCAGTGACATTATCGAATCCGAAGGTTCTTAGTTGTGTAGACATAAGCTCTCCATATATCCCTATCCTGAAATGTTTACCAATCATTCCCTGTATAATTCACTTCCCTCAAATCATGGTTACTATTATTTTCCCACCTCATTCCTGACCTATCTACTGGGCGCTTCCTTCTGGTTTCCTACAAGAAGTTTCCATGTACCTCTTTCATTCCCCATTCTTGCCACTTGTCTTGATCATCGCAGTCTACGAGACTGAACTGTTATTGTTACATCTGGTTTCCCATAAAGATCACGTAGAACATTATTATGCAGTCTTCTCCATTCACATGTATGTTCGGCTGTCTTTGATTCAAACATTTTCCTAAGAAGTGTATTATCAAATACTCGAATCTCCTTTTTTTAATTTTTTTTTAATGAGGCATGTTATGCCTAACTGAAGATCAACTGGTTTGATATAATTTTAGTTCAATGTTTTTTTTATAGAAGTTGTGACGACAATAATCCTTGTAATTAGCAATAGCCTATTCAGAGTTGGACCTAGTTCAATTTCTTTCTGCACCTCATTCCTGTTTGTAATTAATGTTCTCAGGTATTTAAATTCAGTCACTTCTTCAGAAGTCCCTCATTTGTTACTAACAGTCCAAAGATAATATTTAGGCGTATTAATTATAAACATACCTGTTTTAATCAGCACATGCAGATATATTTATTTCGAAATATAGATTTTCATGGCAGCACACTGTTTCACTCAATATACCGATACAGAAATTGTGTTCACTTTTTACTATAACAACATTATCGCACTTCATGACAACTTTTTACGATAAAAATATTAAATAATCTCGCTGTGGTATTGTAACTTTTCTGACAAGAGCGAAGGAAAGAACAAAAATTAATCACATGAATTGAACGCGACTCTTGTATTCACTTATTACAACTTAGGAAATCAACATTTCACTCCTCTACTTCAAGCACAACAGTCCTTGGCCTACCAGCCGGCTGCTGGCCTCACTTCCACATGTGATCATAGAGGTGGACGATCATCTTGCCAATGTAGGGGTATTATGAGGTCAGCATGTCGGGTCCTCGAGCCGTTATAGCTGGTCTTCTCTACCTGGAGTCGCTACTTATTGTAGCTACCCAAATGCCTCACGATGCTGGATGGGTACCGGTCCCATATTGGCCGAAATTCCATGAGAAATTTATTACCGAACCAGCTCTGCGCCAAGGCTTCTTGCTTTAACCACTCGGCTACGGCGCGGGACCTACAGTATTACACTAAAATAAAATAAATTAATGCTACAAATTATGAAACAGGAAGTATTACAATAATAAAATACATAAATCGGGTTCGTACAAGAGGTTTATACCCGGCGGAAATCCAAGCTGTAATAAATTATGACAAATCACTGCCCCTAATGTCTATTGTGTATGATTTTATGTAGGCTATAACCAATAGGCTATAAGGAAATCATTAAGTTATAATATCCGAAGGATTAAGACATTAATCTTCACTACTAATATATCTACCTTTAAAGGCTATAAATAAACAGCTACAATTTAAAATATTATTTTTGATCCGATTAATTAATTTAAAATAGAAGGGGAAATAATTACATTTTAAACGTAAATGATTTTCAACACGTGTTTAAAATCTCTATGTTTAAAATTAGGAGCAATAAGTCCAATAGATTCATAGTCAAGAGTATTGGATAATGGCGTGGGTGCTTTGTTTATAATAATTTATATGGCCGTGATTCCACACATTGTGTCGCATCGCTGTTTGCCTGCCTGCCTAATGCTATTATAGGAGCATATACCAGTGGCCAGTTTTCATAGATTTGTTACGATTATATCAATAATGATTACGAATGTTGTTGGTCTGGTAACTGGAGGTGCATCAGGTCTTGGACGTGCCACTGTAGAAAGATTAATCAAGTTAGGAGGACGGGTTGTTTTATGTGATCTTGCTACTTCTAAAGGCCACGAAGTCGCTAAAGAACTCGGTAACAACGTTATTTTTGTTCCAACTGATGTAGTATCAGAGTCGGATGTTCAAAATGCTCTCCAAGTTGCAAAAGATAAATTTGGAAGGCTCAATGTAGCAGTGAATTGTGCAGGAATTGGGATAGCATTCAAAACTTATAATTTCAACAAGAAAATCCCTCATTCTTTGGATGATTTCATAAAAGTGCTTACAGTAAATACAGCTGGATCATTTAATGTGATTCGGTTATCTGTTGGACTAATTGGGGAGAATGAACCAGACGAAGATGGTCAACGTGGAGTTGTTATAAATACTTCAAGTATAGCAGCTTTTGATGGTCAGATGGGACAAGCAGCATATTCTGCAAGTAATGGAGCTATTGCCAGCATGACACTCCCTATTGCTCGGGATTTAGCAGATCAAGGAATTAGAGTATGTACAGTAGCAGCTGGTGTATTTGACACACCACTTTTAACTTCACTTCCTGAAAAAGTTCGCATTTACATTTCAAAAACAATTACATTTCCAAAAAGGTTAGGAAAACCAGAAGAATTTGCACACTTAGTTCAGACCATCATTGAAAATCCACTTTTAAATGGAGAAGTTATTCGACTGGATGGCGCTATACAAATGCTAATGTGAATCAACTTATGAATAAAGCAGTTGCCAAGTTAAGACTGACCACTGGATATGATTGCCTGTTCACCTTCAGGAAAAATTAGAGTATGGTAATTGATTCTGATATTTGTACACTTTGGAGTGCTGACAATGTCATCACTTAAAACAAGACAAACAGAACTGTAAATACATTGTGGAGTTATACTGGAAACCCCCAAAGGAAAATTGCTAAAATACATTGTGGAGTTATACTGGAAACCCCAAAGGAAAATTGCTAAAATCAATCTTTTGATATTAATCACCAGTTATAAATAAGAACTAACGATAAAAATTACAATTTTTAAAATTAGATATGAATGATATCTTATAGAAGGACGAAAAATTGACAGTATATTGTTAACATATAAAAACCCTTTATGTCAGATGTAGTAAAAATTTGTTAGAAATTATTAAACCATTTTTGTCAGTAAATATAACATTATTTTCTTATCTTACCTGTACCATCAGTAAAAAATGTGTATATGACTGCTAAATAATGTATGTAAAGGAGGAAATAATTATAATATAAAAGGTAAGTATGCAATTTATTTTTATTTTGTAACAGGTATGGTAAACTATAGTTCATATAAAAAATTCTAAGGAACTTATCAAAGAGAATAATGGGATGAATGCCACCAAGGTAGAAGAATAAAAGGGTACATTTTGTGGATTCAAGGAATTATTAAAAGTAAAGAATTTACAGAGACAGGAATGAATTAGAAAAATATGAAGCTAAACACGGGTGGTAGAAAAATGTATCAATATTATATCACCAATATATATTATATAGTTAAATTTTTAGAAAAAACATAGTATACAGGATTAAATCTACGACTAGAAATTATTACAAAAATTGTAGTAAGCAATGACTGAATAAATTTGTAGTAGCCCACACCATAGCCGAGTGATTTAAGGCAGAGCAATGGGATTTGCATTGGTTCAAGTCGCCATAAGAGAAAAAATGTTTCCACAGTATTTAGCCAGTATGGGACCAGTGTCCACCCAGCATCATGAGGAATTTGGGTAGCTACAGTAAGTAGCAGTTCCAGTTTGACAAAACCAGCAATAATGGGTGGGAACTGACAGGTTGACCACATGTCACCTACACTGGCAGGATGATTGTCTACCTCTGTGAATAACTTATGGAAGCGATGCCAACAGGTGGTTGAAAGGACAAGGATCTTCTAGGCCTTTTGTGCCATTGAGTTATTCCATTCTTTGGGACACATGAAATACAATCTTGATTATAAAGTTCTGGATGCATCTTGCTATTATGGAAATGTGAAAAAAATATTTCACATGATTATTATGTGATTGATATTCTTTTGTTTATAGGTCTCAGTAATATGTCAATATTTTAACGAGATTACATGCTATATGAGTTAACATGATATCCATCACATTGGCATTCCAACCATTCTGGCAACCTGGGCTTGATTCCCAACAGGGTAGGAGAATTTATATTTGCACCTTGGTTCTAGGTGTGTCCTGTGTTAATAAAAGTATGGTAGAAAAGGTAAGAAGTTATAAAAATAATAAATGGGAGAAAAAAAAAAGAAGTCCGTAATTTATGACTAAACAAAAAAGTGAATTATAGAAAAGTACTATTTTTTATTTTTGCACAACAATATCTGGGTAGTAATTATTTTTGTGTGGGTTTTCATGTTTTCAGTAATGTTTACTCATATGTTCTATTCTAAAGATTTCTCATTTGAGAGTATGTTACTGTGATATAAGATCTTTTTGGAAAGGATTTACAATAAATTGTACATTTGAATGGTTTCTCTATTGTGTGAATACTTATGTCATTTGATGACCGTTTTCTGAAGAAATGATTTATGACAAAATTAACACGAGAATCGTGTACCCGTAGAATGAGTACATATATGACTATGAAGATTTGTTTGCTCACACAATGACCTACCGCAGAAATTACACGTGTAAAGTTTTTACATATGTATGAATACGTACGTATATCGAGGGAATATTTTTTACTAAATGATTTACTTCAAAATAATTAACGATAATGCTTTTTCGTTAGTGTGGGTATAGATATGACATAGATTAGATTGCTCGCAAAATGATTTATTGCAGAAATTACACGTGAAAGGTTTCTCTTTAGTATTTGTACAACCTTTGAAATAATTGATGGCACACAGATAATTTTCAAGTCCCAGAACTAAGCCACTGTGCATTATAAGGGTCAGCTATTTGGTTCACAAGTATACAACTATTTGAGAAACTAAAATCCATTCTATTTTGTTGTGTGTCGTGTAATGGAAAATAATTTCGCATAAATAAATACAGCGGTGAATGCTATGAATAAAACAAGACAAAGCAAATTAATTGAAATAAGGGGGGAGAGAGAGAGAGAAAGCATGACAGCGGGATCGAACACGCGACCTTATGCATGGGAAATAGAATCTCCCTCCACTAGACCACATCTGTCCCTGCTAAAAATTGTCTGTATGAAGTGTTGCAATATTCCAGGATTTACTTGTATAATGAAATTAGATATTAACTTGACTTAATTTAAATTACTCAGATGCGTTTTTCTTTAGTAGTGGAAATAAACAATCTTATTATGCCTTGTGTTTTGTAAACAAAGTAATGAGACGTTACAATCGTTATTCATTTTCTATATTATGAACTGTTTAATTAATTTATTTATAAAATGAAGTCTGGTAACATATAGGCATTATGAAAATTAAAGACATTATAAAAAAATTCCTGACCAGGATTGAACCTGGGCCTGCATCATCGCAAGAGAGCATCTTACAGACTGCTCTACTGAAGCAAACAATACGTATAATTAATGAAGATAGACTTAGCAGGAGACATCACATGTAACAACTTACTCTTCAAAACTTTAACTTTCAACTATTAACAGTTATGTTATTTTTTTTTCAAAACCTGTACATATATGCCTTAATAGAAAATAACCTACTGCAGAAATTGCATTTAAATTGCTTGTCACTTGAGTGATAAAACATGTGCCTAATTCATTTAGAGACTTCATAGGATGATTTACCACAAGTTACTACATACAATGTATTTATTTAAGCAAGAATGAGCATGTTCACTGTTATCTCTGGAAATGATGCATTACAGGAGTTACAATTCAAATGTTTGTATCTATGTACTAACTAACTGACTCACTGGCACTATCAAACTGTAGGTTCAATGCCACACTGACATAAGCTCTCCATACATCCATATCCTGAGTTGTTTTCCAATCATACCCTGTATAATCCACTTCCCTCAAATCATAGTTAATGATATTCTCCCACCTCATTCTTGGTCTACCAACTGGCGTTTTCCACCTGGTTTTCCTACAAGAAGCTTCCATGCCATCTTTCACTCCCCATTCGTGCCATGTGTCCTACCCATCGCAGTCTACAAGACTTCTCCATTCAGCCATCTGTTCATCTATCTTTGGTCAAAAAAATTAGCTAAGAACTTTATTCTCAAATACTCATAATCTCCTTTCCTCCCTTAAAGTAAGAGTCCATGTTTTTCATCCATATAATATAACTGGTAGAATAATAGATTTATATATTTTCAGTTTAATGTTTTATGAAAGGAGTTGGGACGTCAAGAATCTCTGTAATGCATAATAGCATGCATTTCCAGAATAGAGCCTACGTTTAATTTCTTTGTGCATCTCATTCCTATTTGTGATTATTGTTCCTAGGTAATTGAATTCAGTCACCTCTTCAAAATTTCCCTCATTTGTAATTAGCTGTCCATTTCCATTATATAATGTATTTCTATGTGTGACCATATATTTAGTTTTATTGATATTTACATCCAGCCCAATTTCTTAGTGTTACTTAATAGCGTGTGCGTGTTGGCCTTTAATTTCTCTTCACTATCGTCCAATAGTACTACGTACAAGAAAACTATTTCTCGGTAACAATTTGTTACAGACACCACACATTAAATGTTCCATTATAGTTTCTACATTCATTTTAGTTATATTTTTAAAAATATCACTTGTTTTATTTGTCTTGCAGGGTTGTCCAAAATGAACTGCCACATTCCCCTTCCTGTAAGCATGTTTCGTAAGTTGTAACAAATGTAGACAAAACAATAGTGCCGTGCTCTTCTTCATCCTCTTGTTGCATATATATTCTATTGCCATTACATTCCAACCAATTTATCAGTCTTTGTCTCAACAACCTATTAGTACCTTTAGACAAAGCAAAATTCTAATAAACACTTTTCACAAATGAACGAAGTTATTAAAAATATATAGACTGTATCTGACAGAATTACTACAAATAATAATTGTGAATATCTTCTCACTCACTTAAATTATAAATATGCTTTTCATATTCCCTTCTGTAGGAAGTTTCCAAATGTTTATAATAATCTTCAGTATGATACCTTCATGGTACCTTTACCTTGTCGTGGTACATCGACAAAATGTCAATATCAAGCTGCTGCTTCAAATCCAAAGTGGTGATGGGTTTTATGGGAAGAAAATTCAATTTAAAACTTTTCTTTAATTTTTTAATTATTAATTGATTTTTGAGTTTAGTGGCTTGCGTGCTTAAATGACCTCGAGAGTTATGCTGGCGGTAGCATTTCTGCAAAAAGCTTACCAATGCAGAAAAAGTCGAAGGCGATATGCCAGATGAAAAAAGTAACTTGGTCAAAAGAGTGACAATCTATCACTTAAAAATACAATTGTCAAGAAATGCGGACATAGGTTCCACTGAGGTAAACATTTCCTGAGGTAATAGTCTTCCATTAGGTTCTCTGGGAATCCATGGATAGGGCTCAAACAAAGGGACATGTTCCTAAGAACATTAAATGATAAGGCATAATATAGTTATGGGGCCCTAGAAATATTAATGCAGGAATTAGATAATCTTGGATATAGTCACTTTACAGGAAATTAGATAGCCATCTTCATGGGTAACCAGATACAATAAGAAGAATTAAGTCTCATAGATTGTGATGGGTAGGACATGTGGCACAAATTTGGAATGAAAGAGGAACATGGAAACTCTGCAGGAAAAGGAGCGGAAGTAGGCAGACTAAGAATGAAATAGGAGAATAACATTAATCTTGATTTGATGGAAGTAGAATATACAGGAGATAATTGGAAAACCTTAGCTCAGATGCATGCAAAGTCCATGCTGCTATGAACCTAAGGGTTCGATAATACCAGTGAGTTAGTAATGTGTAGTGCAATGTAAGGGAACATTTGCATGTCCTGGCTGACATTGAAGGGCATAAAGATTTCATCCAACATGCCTGTACATCTGCAGAGCACAAGGAGAGATATAGAATAATATTTCAACATTGATTTGGCTACAAGAGGCGCACATGAGGATATATACTGAAACTTGTGAGTTTCCCAACATACAATCTAAATCTGAATATTCTGTCAACGTTAAGATAGGAAATTCTCATATTTCTTATTTGTAGTGATTCTGCCACAAAAAAGTGTATAATAATTAAGATATTAAATAAAAAAGATACACCAAACTTTACCCCATTTTTTTTTTCTCTCCATGAAACATATTGGCCTTCAGATTGATGTTGGCAATGATGATGTTCACCAAAGTATTCCAGGTGAGAAAATATGTGGTGAGGTGAATTTTCCAATTCAATCTTCTAATAAATTACCTCATAATGATATTTCCTATCAATTTTGAGAACAGTGTTTAATTTTTTACTCCATACAATATAATGATAATAAATCTTGATTAACAAGGTAATTGTCAAAAATGAATGCCTAAACCTATCTTGAAATTTCTTCCATAGAAGTATTGTGATGTACCATGACCACATCCAAAAAAATTATCTGCCACTTTTAACTGCAAAACACAGAAATCAAAGCTAGAATCTATCATCAGCAACCTCTGTGCAAAAAAAAAAAATTACATTCCAGCTCGAAGAGACTGGAGTGAGGTAGGGCATGGCACACAGAAGGTTGTCAGGGCTATCCCATGCATCAAGTCAGGTGCTGTATTGCTTGTTTAAAACAGAGATTGGGCGCTGAATTTTAGTGCTTTGCAGTTAAAAGCAGCAGATAATTTTTTGTACATGGCCTTGGTACATCATAATGTTTCTCCAGAATAAATTTAAAGGTAGGTTCTGGCATGCAATGGTTGACAGTTCCTCTGTAAGTATTTTTGAACTAATGACTTTAAGAAACATTTATGGGCTTGTCGAAAGAAAAGAGAGCATGATGATTAAGATGTAATAAAGATCTTTATGAGCTCTATAGCTCATCAGATATCAATGTGAACTAGAGATCAAAAGTAGTAAGATTATCAATAAGGAAATGGCCAATAAACCAAAAGGTAAAAGGAAGATTACACAGCAAAGTCTCTAATGGATGAAATATTTGAATATTAAGACTGGCGAAATGAAACATCTGGAAAAATAATTCAAATCAAGACTATGACATGATTTGATGATGACATTATATATGCCTCTGATTATTTTTGGTTACATATTTTCAACAGTATCATTTGCAGATTAAAACATTCAGAAAATTAGTAATATTAAATTACTATGAAAGTATTTTTTTATTTGAGTTGAACAAAGAAGTATTTCTGTCACCATCCTTTCCTCACCTGTAAGACAAATGTCAGGAAGCTTTGAGCCCAAGAGGTCTCCGAAAATCATATGGTCATCGTTATCATAATCCCACAATGTGGAAATCAACAGGAAGCTACCACACCTATAATTCCACAGTGAAGCTGTAAAGCATAGCATGAAAATGTTATGATTGCAGTGAAGGACCTGCCTTAGGGCAGAACACCATAGAATGGAGTCCTTCAAGCATTAGACCTTAATGAGTCTATCAAAGTATTGTTCCATTGTTTCTTAGAACACTTCTAATTGCAATGTCCTTTTTTATATGTAAGAATTTGTTTTGGTCATTTTCAAAAGAGGCTCTGGGGACCAAGTCATGGTTATATAACCATTACATCACACATGGAGGAACCGTCAGCATGACCAGAAGGTTTCAGATAGGAAAAAAGCATTATCAAATAAATTGCAAATATAATTAGTAGCATATTTTAAAAACTTACAATTTATCCACATATATTTATTTACAATTAAAACTAGTTCAGAAAATCATGAATGTAAGAAAACAATGAACTGTCATACAGGTTTAAAATTAAATTACAATGACATACTAAGTAATTATTACTGTATATTATTTAATGACACTTTTTTAAAACTCAGATCGATGACACTGGTAATTATTAAAGTCTCAAAATAAAATGGCTGTAAATTTTTTACGAGATCTCTTATTTTAGGGATAACATTCTTTTATGTGCTATAAATCTATTGCTTTTTAAGGGCAGAAAATGGCACAGGAGTAAAGCCATGGATTGCATATGCATTGAACACAAAAGTATCTCATACCAAAAAAAAAAAAAAAAGAAAGAGGACTCTAATATGGTATACCCATGTGCATCTTTGAAACTTTTTTTAGAGTATGATATGATGTAAAATTAACATACAAATGGTTTTTCATTACTAGAAAAAATGATATGTCCAAATTATGTTTTCAATAAATGGTTTTACATAATTTTTCACTTGCATTTTACACATATAATGGTTTACAAAGTCTGTTTTATTTTCCTGCATTTATTAATTTTTTTTTACTCTTTTACATTATTGTAGTTACTTTATTTAATGACTCTGTTTAGTATCTAAGGTCATTTAACATTGCAGTTCAAATCTTGGTGTTAAACAAGTAATATTTTGCTCATAGATCTTGCTTTTCAGGTCTGAGGTGCATTTACATATTGTAAATCTACAGCATGTAATAGATAGCTTCATTTCCCATCAAAGAAACTCCTATTCAGGATTCTTGTGGGCTGGAAAATCCTTAGAACAGAGGCGGGTTTAAAACTTAAACTAGTCCAGCAAGATTGATTTTTTAAATTTCATTTATGGCCTTTTCTTCTTTTTTACACAAGAATAGGTACACACTCAGACCCAAGATTGAGATTTAAAATTCCTTCCTAGGCAGAAACTGAACCTGGGTTAATGAATTATAAAGTAGACAATCTATCATACCACAGTAATAGACATTTTTAAACAAACTCCTGCAAAATTATCTTGTGAGAAGTATGTTTTCAATACTTTTAAAACTAATTTATTACTTTAACTTATATGTTTTCAATTATAACACGCATGGAATGTTAATTCAGTTTCCTCAGAAAATGATAGGTTGCACAATGGACACCTGAAATCTTTCGCCATTGGATGATATCGTAAATGTTTATTGAGATCACTTTTTTGAATAAATGATTTTGGGCAAAATGTACAAGTAAATGGTTTGTCATTAGTATGAGTACGTATATGTAATTTTAAAGAATATTTTTCAAAATATGATTTATTACAAAAATCACATTTAAATGCTTTTTCATTTGTGTGGCGTCGCATATGATTGTCTAACTTGTTTTTTTCACAAAATACTTTGTTACACATGTTGCAAGGAAAAGGTCTGTCTTTTGTATGTATGAACTTATGTTTCTTAAGAACAGCTTTGTAAGCAAAAGATTACTGCAAACTTCACATTTAAATAGCTTCTCATTTGTGTGAGTGCGTATGTGTGTTGCGAGGTCATATTTCTGAATAAATGACTTTTTGCAAATTTCACATGTGAATAGTGTTTCATTTGTGTGACGTCGCACATGACTGTCTAACTTGCTTTTTTCGCAAAATACTTTGTTGCACATGTTGCAAGGAAAAGGTTTGTCATTTGTATGTATGAACTTATGTTTCATGAGAGTACGTTTGTGAGTAAAACATTTACTGCAAATTTCGCATTTAAATAGCTTCTTATTTGTGTGAGTGCAG